>WSYH01010377.1:0-23404 GCA_036426205.1 Ascaphus truei | reverse complement strand
CAGAAAAAACAAAGGACGGGGGGGCTGGGAAGGAACCAGAACAAAGACGTGAGGGTGGAAAACAAACAAAATGATGCGGTGAAAGATCGGGGGGGGGCACACCGAAACACGGCGGCTTTCACTCTGCCTGTCAGTATCCCCCCTCAGGAGCGCCCCCCCTCCCCTCCCCTTCCGTAGTGAGGAAATGGGGGGAGGGGGGAGAACAGAGTGGAGTGGAGAGGGAGAAACCGGAAGGAGATGGAGGCAGTGAGACGGCGGGATGGGGCAGGAGAAAACAGTGAGTGGGGGGGAGAGAAAACGGAGTTGAGTGTGGGGGGAGAAAGGAAATGGAGGGAGGGTGGGGAGAAAAGGGGCATGGCTATTAACAACAGAGGTGAGTGGGGGAGGAATAAGAAAACAGAGTGGTGGCGGGATATAGACTGCAGATGTTGAGTAGGGGGAGTCAGAGTGAAGTGCGTGAGTGAGTGGTGGTGGGAGAAAATGGAGTGGGGTGGTGGGAGAAGAATATGGAGACTGAGAGAGTGAGTGGGGGGAGAAACAGTGAGTGGGTAGGAGAGGGAGCAAAATTGAGTGAGTGGCGGGGAGAAAATGGAGTGAGTGGGGGGAGAGAAAACGGAGTGAGGGGAAACAGAGTGAGTGGGGTCAGAAAACAGAGTGAGTGACAGGGAGAAAACAAGGTGATGGGGGAACAAGAGAAAGTGGGGGGAGAAAAAGCATGAAAAATGAGTTGGGAGGGAATGGAGTGGAGTGAAGCAAGAGGAGAGGAGAGAAACTGGAGGAGGGCCCCTGTGTGGGGCAGAAAAAGGAGTGAGTGTGGGGGGTAGAGATAATGGAGTGAGTGGGGGGGGAGAAAACGGAGTGAGTGGGGGAAGAAAACGGAGTGAGTGGGGTCAGAGAAGATGGAGTGAGTGGGGGAGAACAGAGTGGGTGGGGGAGAAGAAAATGGAGTGAGTTGGGGGGAGAAAACAGTGAGTGGGGAGGGGAGAAAATGGAGTGAGTGACGGGGAGAAAATGGAGTGAGTGGGGGGAAAGAAAACGGAGTGAGAGGGAAACAGAGTGAGTGAGGGGGAGAAAACAGAGGTAGTGGGGGGGAGAAACTGAGTGAGTGGGGGGAGAAATGGATTGAGTGGGGGGAGGGAAATCCCCCACCCCCTGGAGTTGGGGGAGAGAGAAAAACAGCGTGAGCCGGGGGGAGGAGAAAACAGAGTGATGGTGTGGGAGAAAACAGAGTGAGTGCTTGGGGAGAAGAAAAATGGAGTGGATGTGGGGGGTGGGAAAACTGAGTGGGAGACAGAGAACAATGGCAGTGGGGGGGAGAAAACATTGAGGGGGGTGAGAAGAACCTAGTGGGGGGGAAATGGAGTGGTCCCGAGGGGGGAGAGAAAAAGAGTGGGTTGAGGGGAAAAAAGAAAATAGGAAGAGGTGGGGGGAGAAAACAGAGTGGAGGGTGGGAAAGGGTGGGCGTGTAAACGAGAGGGAAATGAGTGAGTGGGGGGGAGGTAGTAAACGACGAGTGAGTGCGGGGAAAACTTGAGTGAGTGGGGGCCGGTGGAATGCGGAAGGTGTGGGTTTGAGGAAGAGGAAAAACAGAGTGGAGTGAGGCGGCGAGAGAAATGGGGGGTGGGGGGGGGAGGAGGGAAGTGGAGTGAATGGGTTGGGGCAGGAAACACGGAATGGGAGTGGGGAGGTGAGAAAATGGAGTGAGACAGGGGGAGAATACAGAGTGAGTGGAGAGGAGGAAAAAGGATGAGAAACAGGAATGAGCGAGAGGTGAGCAAAACTGACTAAGAGTGGGGGAGGAATAAAGCTCGTGTGCCTTGGAGTGAGGGAGGCCGCAGGCGTGTTTTGGGGCAAACGGTAGTGAGGTACGCCCCCGTGAGGGGGCGAAGAACAAAACGGAGGCGTGAGTGAGTGAGGGAGGAGAAAACAGAGTGAGTGAGGTAGGGAGAAAACGGAGTGAAGGAGGGGGGAGAAAGAAAACATAGGCTGAGGGGAGAGAGATAAGGGTCAGTTAGGGGGAAATGGAGTGAGGGGGGGGACGGGCGGACTGCGTGGTTGGGGACGAAAAAGAACGTCGAGTGGCGGGGAATTTAGTGAGGTGGGGGGAAAAAGGAGAGGGGAGGGGGGATCAAAATGGTGGATTGGGGGGAAACAGAGTTGGGAGGGGGAGATACTGCGAGTGGGAGGGGGAGGAAATGGAGACGAAGGGGGGATAGAGGGGAAGTAGAGAAAGAGAGAGGGGAAGGGGATGAAGAGAGGGGAAAAGAGTGCGTTGGGAGAGAGGGGGGGGGTGGGAGAGAAGCAATGGGGTGGCGAGAGGGGGACCAGAGATGAGATGCAATGGGGCGGAGAGCAGAGAGAAATGGGGGGAACGGGGAGAGTGGCAGCAATGGGGGGAGAGGAGAGGGGGAAGAAGGTTTGTAGAGGGAAAAAAATGGAGAACACAGAGCCAAGAGGACACACCACACAAACAAAAAGAGACAGACAAAACAAGACACACAGAGACCAGACAGAACACACAAAAAGACACAGAGACAGCGCTATCCAACCAATGACAACGCCCCACCGCTCCTGCTCTCTAAAAAAATTGCAGGACGGCCGATTGCTCAGCGTGGAGAGCTGGTTACATTCCCGGGGCGAAGCGGGGTTACAAAAGGAGTAATAATATTGATTAGAACTCAGTATACAATTAGTTTAAAAGACATACTGTAATATTATAAGGACCTAGTACCTCCGTATTTTCAAAAGACCTTGTTTTTTTTACATGTTTGCAGATTTTGCAACGTCCACTGGGAAGCACTCTTGAGTTGTGGATACATGTTTGTACGTTGTCGTTTTTAACCCATGCTTGAGAAATTATATTGACAAGGTTGGGATCTTTTGAAAACAAACCCGGATGGTGTGGAGTTACAGTATGTTCTCTTATGAGAAAGCAATCCAATGTTGAGCATAATGTGTTTTAATAGCATATGCCTGATTGATAAATTGGGTTATGAAAAAAGAGGGGTCTAGGTCTATTCATGTTGTGTATACCAGTTCTCTTTTAGTTCTTTCTGACTCAGATGTAACAATTCTAGCCTGAAAATGGGGATTAAAAGCTGAGACAGGGCAAATAAAACAGTTGACAAATGCAAATAATTTAAATTATTTCATGCCCACTGCGAGTTGGGTAATAAGCCTGGTATAATACCTTTATTTAGGGCTCCTGATTACACGTATATCGCCCACAACGTTTCCCCTTGCCAGTGCCCAACCTTATGGCGGTTTCTATACAAATTTGTTGATAGGTTGTTTTCATGTTTGTTTTTTTCTTTCATGTGTTTTTATATAAATTTTTACTGTATTTGTATACTGTGCAGCTTAGGGTTTAGTCACCATCAGGTGTTCTCCTTGGTAGTACTTAGCCGTCCAGCTGCACAGCTGTTCTGAGGTGGGGTTGGATCCCCTCAGAGTTTGTGTGTATTTTTAATAAATTACCTTCCACTAATCCCTGGTGCGCATTTGTGCATTTTTTATTATCTTGTATTTCAGGGTGCCCTCCCCCCTTTCTAAGGGGGTTCACCTAGATTTGAGAGTTTCTGGGGAGACGCTTTATGTACATGTTGCAAAGGGATCATCTACACCATCATACAGCACGAGCGCTGAATATCCAGTTTTTTTTATCTGTATTAAACATCATTTGTCATTTACCTGCCCAAGTTTCCAGTCTCTCCAAGTCCTTCTGAAGAGAAATTACATCCTGCTCTGATTCTATTACCTTACACAATTTAGTATCATCAGCAAAGATGGAGACTTTGCTCTCGATCCCAACCTCAAGGTCATTAATAAACAAGTTAAAAAGAGGGGGGTCCCAGTACCGATCCTTGAGGTACTCCACTCACGACTTTAGCCCAACCTGAAAAAGTTCCATTTATGACAACCCTCTGTTGTCTGTCCTTTAACCAGTTTTCAATCCAGGTGCATATATTATTACTGAGTCCAATTTTCTTTATTTTGTACACCACTCTCTTGTGTGAAACCGTATCAAAAGCCTTTGCAAAATCTAAGTAGACCACATCAACTGCATTACCCTTGTCTAAATTCCTACTTACCTCCTCAAAGAAACAAATAAGGTTAGTTTTGCAAGATCTATCCTTCATAAATCCATGCTGACTATTACTAATAATTTTGTTTTCTTTAGGTATTCCTGAATATTATCCCGTATCAAACCTTCAAGTAGTTTCCCTACTTTTGAAGTCAGGCTTACAGGTCTGTAATTCCCCGGGTGTGATCTAGCTCCCTTTTTAAATATAGGCACCACATCTGCTTTACGCCAATCTTGTGGTACAGAGCCTGTGGAAATGGAGTCCTTGAATATTAAATATACTGGTTTTGCTATTACTGAGCTTAACTCCTTGAGAACTCTTGGATGTATGCCATCGGGGCCAGGTGCCTTATTTACTTAAATGTGTTCAAGTCGCTTATGAACTTCTTCCTCAGTTAACCAATTGGTCATTAATATGGAGGTTGTGGCTTCCTCCTGTGGCGCTACTATTGAACTTGATTCTTCCCTGGTAAACACAGAGGCAAATAATTTTTTTAATACCTCTGCTTTTTCCTTATCTCCAATAATCTGCCTACCCATCTCACACTGAAAGGGTCCTATATGTTCTTATCTCATTTTTTTGTTATTAAGGTACTTAAAGAACTTTTTAGGGTTGACCTTACTTTCTATTGCAATCCTTTTTTCATTATCCATTTTTGCTAATTTAATTGCCCTTTTGCAATTTTTGTTACATTCCTTATAATTCTGATACGATGTCTCTGTCCCTTCTGACTTAAAGATTCTAAACGCCCTCCTCTTCTTGTCCATTTCCTCCCCTACCTGTTTATTTAGCCACATGGGTTTTGACTTATTTCTTTTATACTTATTACCCAAGGGTATACACTGATACGTGTGCTTTTCTAACATTGTTTTAAAGATTGCCCATTTATCTTCTATATTTTTCCCTGCAAAAACATCATCCCATTGTATTACTACTAGATTAGACCTCAGTTTATTAAAATCTGCCTTTCTAAAGTTTAAAGTCTTTGTTGAACCCAAGTAATCTGTTTTTTGATAATTTATTTCAAATGAGACCATGTTATGATCACTGTTACCCAAATGTTCCAGGACTTGAATATTTGTTATTACTTCTACATTGTTTGATATGACCAAATCCAGAACTGCCCCTCTCCTGGTTGGTTCCTCAATAATTTGGGTCATATAATTGTCTTTAAGCACCCCCAAAAACCTGTTCCCCTTTGTTGTAACGCTAATCTCATTGCCCCAGTCTATGTCAGGATAATTAAAATCCCCCATTATGCAAACATGACCCAGTTTTGATGCCTTCTCCATTTGCAAAAGTATTTTAGCTTCCTCAATCTCACAGATATTTGGTGGTTTATAGCATATTCCCACAAACATTTTCTCTATACTTTTACCTCCACTGCTAATTTCTATCCACAAGGACTCTACATTTTCATCATTCCCTTCATAGACATCATCCCTTATAATAGGTTTTAGATCTGGTTTAACATATAGACATACTCCACCTCCCCTTCTATTTGTTCGATCCTTCCGAAAAAGAGAATAACCTTCTAAATTAACTGTCCAGTCATGAGTTTCATCCCACCATGTTTCAGTAATGCCTATGATATCATACTGCTCCCTTGTAGCTATTAATTCAAGCTCCCCCATTTTATCTGTCAGGCTTCTTGCATTAGCAAGCATGCATTTAAGTTTTTTTTCAACCTGTACTATTATCTTATCTGCTCCTTCCTTTCTGCTCCCACTTGGTTTAGTCTTTAGAAGTTTTCTAGTATTATCTCTATTTACTATGGGTTTCTCACTGCTTGTCAAACTTGCACTTGCCCCCATTCTACTTCCATACCACCTTGTATCCTCATCTATTCCATTTAGTTCATTATCTGCTTCATTCCCCTCCCCCCTCCATCCGAGTTTAAAATTTTCTCCAACATTTTTAGCATTCTCCCCTCTAGCACAGAAGATCCCTCTTCATTGAGGTGCAATCCGTCCCTAGAATATAGATGGCACCTCTCAGAAAAGGAGTCCCAGTGCTCTAAAAACCCAAACCCCTCCTTCCTACACACTTTCTTAGCCATGCATTAACCTCCCTGATCTCTGACTGTCTCCCTGCGGTAGTGCATGGCACTGGTAGTATTTCAGAAAATACTACCTTGGAGGTCCTTGCCTTAAGCTTTTGGCCTAGATCCCTGTAATCATTTTTTAGGACCCTCCATCTTTCTCTAACTTTATCATTGGTGCCAACATGTACCAAGACCACCGGGTCAATCCCAGCCCCCCCCAACAATCTGTCTACCTGATCTGTCTACCCGACCCATATGTCCTGATATGTAAAACCATAGAATTCAAAGAGGGTGTACTTTCTTTTTGACTCTACCGGGAAACCCTTGAACGTGATTCATTCCCCTGCCCGGTCTTACAGTTCTGGTCTGTGCTGAAGCAGGGAGATCTGGCGGGGAGCTGCAAACTGACTGCTTCCTGGGAGGATTTTGTCCTGGGGTCTGTGTCTTCATGTCCCCAGGAATCTGGTGGGATTCCTGAGTACAAGTTTTGGGGTAACCCGCAGCTCTGGCCCCTTCTACCCAAACACCCTGACAATCTTTTACCGTAAAATCATCCCTGAAACTCACGCCCTGCGAATCTCCGCTGGTTGGCACTCCTGGAGCAGTAAAACATACATCTTCTATTACAATGCAGTTACAATGCAGTTTACATGTCATAATTGGGTTGCAGAGCTCACAAACAAAACTCCCCATTATTGCTCAGGGGCATCCAGCTGGGCATAATACCTTTATTATTGTCCAGGTTACCCACTCACTGTCACAGGGGGATGCCCAGTTCATGCCCAAGTCACTATGACCTGGGTATAGGGGTTCAGGGGGTGCCCCAGCTATGTGATAAAGCTGTTAGGTTTTTATTTGTGCACCAAATGTAAAGTCAGGTTTCTGCAGTGTGGTAGGGATAAAACTAGTATGAGTAGAGAGTACATCTTCTTATTCTATATCTGACACCAGAAAGGGGACTTAGACATTTTAACACAAGATGCAGAGTATAGATATATTTTATTAAAGGATTATGTTTAATAGGTATGTATGCTTGTAACCTGTGTATGAATTGTGGGATTTCCAAGTCCTTGGCTCTGAGAGACCAGATGGCCATCAGGCTTGGTGCCACTGAGTCTCCTCTAGTCCCAGACTTGAAAGCCTCAGGGATGGCAAGGTGTTAGGGTAGGCAGAGTACAGGAGTTACACTCGAGTACTCCCATCCTGAGAGGACAAAGGGCTATCTGGCCTCCATTTGCCATCCCAAGACTTTGCGGAGCCTGGAACAGTGGGGGGCTCAAAATGCTTAGAGGCAGAGGTGCTAGGTTAGCACATGCCCCTTAGCAGCCTTGAAATCGGTGCCCACCCGGCTTCAGTATACTTGCAAATCATGATAGGCAAGCAGTGGAATTCCCACGCGCTGATTGGCTATAGTATTTTGTGAATGGTACTCCAAAACCTATAAGAAACCTTGGAGACAACTAGGATAGCGGATTCTAAGCGCCAAATAAACAGCAGCAAATTTAAAGATGCTTTGGAAGAAATAGACGCAAGCCGGCTTCAAAAATTTCAAGGCAAGAAATTTTCGAAGTCCCGCTTTCAGGGGCCAAGTTCTGAAAACGTAACGTATTGGTCGCGACTGGAATTACATGCCGAATTGAGTTCCAGGAAGTTTGTGAGTACCTCCCAGTCATTGGAAAGTACGCATGCAGACTTCATTTTGTAACATTGTGGTCTAGGAAAGTATATTTCGTTAGCCAAGACCCCAGTACGTGTGTTTTTCATTGCAAATTGTGATCCATTGTGTGTACAGTATGTCTTTTCCTGGAATAAATTCCAATTTATTTTACCTCCTTGTCTTGCTCAATCAAATGATCCCAGTATAAAAGGTGTTAATAAACCTGGTCTCCCATGACAGTCTCATAAAATGTCTCAGGGTTCTGTGGCCTGCTCCTAGACATTTGCTACTTTGGTGAGTGCTGTTTCAGTTGAGTGAGCAGTGTGCAAATCTGATGGTTGAAGTTTTAGGAGAGTATAGAAGCTAAGGAAAGCTATAGTAGTTAATGACGCATTGATGGGGATACATTTTATTAATTTGGAAATTGTAACAATGCTTGACATTTTATTTGATTTAACAGGTAACCTTCAGTGTACAGTGTTTACAATGAGTTCAGAGAATAGACATCCGACTCCAATATAATGAACAGAATAGGTTACAGGAACCAAAGATAACATAATGTTCCTTATTCTTCTGGTCTCATAAAGACAAATAAGGTCTCCCTATATGTAACACCTTCTATTTAAATTCCTACATTTTAAGGTTTTTCATTTTCTTTTTCAAGACTCTTCCTTTTTGAGTGTAAGGGGCATACACAATCTGATAACTTAACATGCTGAGTATCTTCATTCCTCTGAGAATGTCACCTTTGCCTCCCTTCTTACCAGTGTAACATTTGGGTTCCATTGAATGTCCTTATCGGTGATAGTGAGTTGCTGACCGACAGGTGCTAAGGAGTTGAAGCTTCCAACTTTGATACCAGTCACAGTAGGGTCAGTGGTAGTGACCCAGTTTATAATGTCATAAAGTCCAGGAACATCCCCGTCCTTAGTAAAGAAAATCTCCACTCCAGAAGAAGGTGTAAAATGAACATGTTTCAGGTTACTGTTCAGCTAATGAAAAGACACATTAGAGTTACTGCATATAACTTCAGTTCTATCCTTCATTTATATTTTGCATTACATTTCAGTATCTGTTAACTCAAATCAGATAACTATATTACTGTAACCAGGTCCCCTCTGCGTTCTTGCTGCCCCGCGACCCCCCCCCCCTCATTTCCTCCGCTGCCAGGGGTCACTCGAAAGACCCGCCGGCACTTCTGGAGGGTGGGGGCCAGTGCAGGGAGTGTTTTGGCATTCCGGAGGTCGCCAGCGGCTCTCGAGCAGGGCACCACCATCTTGCGCTAGGTCGCGCATGCGCAGTAAGTCCCGGCTGCCCTGGAGAGTTGCGCATGCGCAAGAAGATATGCGCGAACCCTAGCCTACAAGGGAGGCTCTTGAAATGGGACTACATGTCCCATGAGCCTCAGGAGCGGCCCCATGATGCCAGGGAGCCAATAGGGCTGCAGGAGCTCCCTGCTTTGCAGAGAATTAGATACTTTTTGCCCGCTGGGGACCACGCTAATCATTCTGGACCAGGAAGAGCTAGGGGAAGGAGGTGAGTGCAGGGGTCTGTGACCCACTGCATTAGGCCAGCAACCCCCTTGACCCCAGATAGATCCTGAGCCCCTACCATCTTGTGGTGCTATAGGGACAGGCCCTAGGTTAGGGACCCTGTCACATTAGTGCCAGTGTTAGATAGGGACACAGCGGACGCTGCGCTCCCCGGGAAGAGACTTGGGCTCAACCTTCATAAGTGCACCAACAAACCATCTATCCATATTTATATTCTCACATAGTGGCAGCGCTGACCACGGGACAAAGGGGTTAACAGTGGACACGGTGTGGGGCATACGGTGGTGGGTGGAAGGTACACTCCTAGTGGAGTGAAAGACACTTTGGACTGCGCTATATACTGTGGAGTTACCCCCCAGGGGGAGTAGTATTATAAAGTGTGTATTATTCCTGCATATACAGTATATATATAAACTGGTTATATACATCTCCGTGTATGTACTTATTGTATATGTGGATTCTGTGTAGGCAACCTTCTACATTCCTAGAACCCTGCACAGGTGAAGGTGCTGTAAACCAGATTTAGCTGAAGGACTCACCCCAGATTCCCAACAAGCGGCGGCTCAGGCCTCTTGTGAACCTACAGGTATATGAATCACACCTGGTTACACATAGGTTTCCACCCACACACACTATATCTGTGATTGAAATAGAGGGAATACCCGTTACATTTGGAGGCGCTGCTGAGATCACAGACCTGGGGTGCCCTATTCAAATCAGTATCATAAGAGATCAGCAACATGGTAATTCCCTCCAGTCAAAAGGTCCATGCTTGGGCCATCTCCTGCCGGGAATCCCCTAGTTACGTAGTGGCCAGCGTTAGTGTCAGAAAGTGACATCCGGGACTCTCTGAGGAAGCTCCTAGGCTCAGATAAAGTATGGTCCCTGGGCAGGGTGTTCGACTCTACTTATCACTGGAGCGCCATACAATTTACTGCAGAGCGGGACATATGCCAAGAAACGGCACTGAACACCCTAGTAGCCCCCGAGGCCCTGCCAGAAGGCTACCCCCTTATATACTCGGACTTACCAGAAATACGGGAAATGTTTTCATCAAGGGACTCAACTCAGGTTCCAGATGAACCGTCCACCAGTACTTGGCCACCTACTGTCAAGTCAAGTGTCAAGTACCCCGAACCGGGTAGACCGTCCCCCACCCAAAGTCTCCTTTACTCCAAGCGCTCTCATGGGAGCCACTAATTGGGCTGACAGCCCGCCTCCTTCACCAGCACCCACTCCCCGTGTGATGAACCCCCGGCCTATCACAGACAATATGGTAACTAATGACGGTTCCGTAATGGGGGTGACGCTACCACATTTCGTAGAGGCCATCACATGGCCTCCCAGTCACAAAACTACCGGAAACTCAAGGCCTTCTCTGGAGTACTTCCGATACTGCAGGGGGAGGAAGGGATAGTCTCTTGGAGGGAGAATGCGTTAAAAGTAGTAGAGGAATGGTCGTGCACTGACGCAGTAAAAAGGCAGTGCATCATGGGGTGTCTTAGGCCCCCAGCGTCTACCATTGTAACCATCCACAGGGAGCAACACCCAGAGTTGACGCCATTGGAGATAGTGGAATTAATGCTGGAAGCCTACGGGTTAGCGGAAAATGAAGGAGCAATCTGGACAAAGTACTATAATCTCTATCAGAAAGAGGGGGAAGACTTGTCGGCCTTTATACACCGCCTGCAACGTCTTAGGAATCCTACTCAATCGTAAGTTGATTCCCGCCTCTGGGATGGATGAGGCGCTTCGTAAACAGTACCTGCGGGGATCCAGCCCCACTCACCCCATAGCCAATATGCTCCGCAGCAACCTAATGGAAGGGAGCCCACCTACGTTCACCGGGTTGCTGCGCAAGGTGAAAATTCATGAAGCACATGCCGTGTTACACTCTCCCGCAAAACCCAAGGGCCCACCCGTATCAAAAGGATATGAGAGAAGAAGGATGAATCTGCCGCTCCGTCCAAGGGATACAAGCCAAAACTCTCAGACAAACCATCTTCCCCGTACATGGCTGGTCCTGAACGCAGCAAGGTCGTTTGCTATAACTGTGGTAAAAAGGGCCACTTCTCCAGTGACTGTCCAGAGAGGGAGGACCCCCCGGAGAAGAAACCTCCCGATAGAGGAAATTCGGCCCGGTCAATGATCTGCCGCGTACAGCTAGCGGAATCTGACACAGAAACCCCTACTGGACCCAAAGAAGCTCCTCCTGACTCCGGCCCCAGTGATGACGCCTCACCAGGGGAGGCTTACAGTCAAGTAGGCCCATCGGCCATTGTGCGTGTCATACTGGAAGGGATCTATGCCTCTGCCCTACTGGACACCGGGTCCCAAGTGACCATAATATACCGCAAGTTCTATGACCAGCACCTCAAACACTGCCCCCTGCAGTCGGCCGAACATATGAAAGTGAGGGGGTTAAGTAACGAAGACTACCCCATCAATGGGATTGTAAGGGTTCAACTGGAAATACTTCAGCTGAACACCGGCAAGAAACAGCCCATGCATGTAGCAGCAATGGTATACCCGGAGCCCCAAGACCAGTGCAAATATCTGATCATCTTGGACCAATACTGATATAGTACAAGCGGTAATCAGAGCCTAACTGAAAGAGACCAATGAGTTGCCGATGGCCAATCTGCTCCTAGATCCCATTCTACGAGAAGAGTGCAGCCGGGTATTTGCCTTGGAGCGTCACTGGGACCTCTACAATCGTCAACACGGACTGACGACCATTTTACCAGGGGGAGTGCAACATATGGCCATCTGGTGCTGCTATACCGATCGAGATTAGAACGATCAGCTTTTCTCTCTGGAGAGTACCCCTGAGGAAGAGGTTCAGAGAGGGTATAGGGTACTACCCGAAGTGAGAGAGTGGACGACTAAAATCCCTCTATGAACCTACGTATATGTGCAAAACATCTCCCCATTCCCGATGGACCTTGATGCAGGACATAGTCTGGGTTGCATATATCCGGCTAGCCCTGTGGAAACAATGCCTCAGGTGAACGCTGCTGCAGTGGGTGAGCGGTTTGTCGATCTGGACTTCAACTTTGGCGAGTCGACATTGCCAACTGAGTGGAAAGAGCGGCTGACAACCCAGTTGAATAAACGACGGACTGTGTTCTCCACGAGTGAGATGGATTTGAGGTGAAGTCGCAGCGCTCACCATGCCATTAGACTGAGTGATGTGCTAAGTGAAGGTGAAAAAACGGCGCTAACTCTATTAGTGTTTCACTAAAAACTATACAGTGAGTGATTTTAACAAAATCAATTGATTTTACAATAATAAAGATGTGCTCAAATAACGTGCAAATAATAATATTTAAAAGGTTCAAACCCCCTGCTCAAACCCAGCTGGTAGGGACGGGTTTCGCTAGTCCCGCAAATCGTCACTTTCGTTGTATTCCAGGGGGAGCATGGAGGGAAATAGAACAAAAAAGACAAAAAACAATCTAAGTGTAGACAGTTTTTAGATAGTGTAAAATTAAATGTCTTGTCTTGGCTCGTATGTTGTGCCTACTTACAAGATGTAAGTTGTATTCAAGCGATTTAGACACACAATGGTCTCTGCTAAGGATGTTGTTCTCCACTCTATGAAGCGGTCTCCAATTGTCAGCTCAGCAACCAAGTGTATGTGAAGAAAAATGATACCATAGTGCAGACCAATACAATGATAAAACTAAACTTTATAAATTTAAAAATGAACACTTACAATAAAAATGAATATATTATGCATTGTTCACAATCTTAGTAATCAGGGAGAGAAGAGTGTGTTAACTTCAGGCTCACCCGCCTCTTCCGATGGGACCTGATGTAATCAGCCTCTCTCTGTGACTCTGTGTCTCCAGTGGTGGACTGTGTAACCCAGGCTGTATCCTCCCGTGGGCTGTTGGACTCCCCTTCAGCTGTTGTACATCAGTACTGCGCTTGGAGCTGCCTTTCGGGTGGATGATCTCGCCTCTCTCACCGCCGGTACGTCACTTCCGCTTTGTCCCGTCACGTCACTTCCGGGCGCGGCTGGTTGAATTTCTGAATGGCGATCACGCCTCTCTCCTTTTATATCCTCCCCAATTGGTAATTGATTGTAAACACTTGTACAAATCACTTAAAAAACACATGGTCTGCACTGGTTGTCATCTCTGCTTCTATACATATGGTGGAGCACTTATTCTGAGAAGCAAATTCTCTGACTGGTTTTACAATTTAACCTCTTCCTTTCTCTATGGAGATGTGGAAAATATATGATCCTAATACTCTTATAATAAAAGGATGATCTCTATACACAGAAGGAGATCAAGAGGACTTTGGTTATGTCCTTAATATGGGACTCGTTAGGTAGAAGGAATATGTTGTTTAATAGGTCAATTTTGATAGGATCTAGATTGATCCTGTTTTTCTTGCAGGGAATAGATTACAACATAAATATTGAATTGCAAAGAGCAATGAGGAGTCAAGGGAAAAAAGGGGAAAAAAGGGGAAGGGAAAAAAATTCATATAATGAATCCTAGGGGCCTCAGAGGAATAACAATAAAACTTGAAATATTTTCTTACTATAAAAAGTAGAAATGTATAAAAAATGGGAGCTCCATCATATATATGAATGCATATACTATCATTACATGTTATACATAGGTTTTCAAGAGGGGTTGATGGTATAATCAATATACAAATTCACATGATTGAATAGATGGGAAATACATGACCTTTTATATATCAAATATTAATGTTCACAGTGCAGATATTAAAGTCAATAAATCGATAAGAATTGAATAACCTTATATTCTACAGCACTTCTTCAATATATATATATATATACAGAGTCTTTATATAGATGTAGAAAAAACTTATCACATTATGTGTATATCTGGGGGAACTAGGCTGGAGTGACAACAGTGACATAAACATTTTCTATTTGAATAACAGATGTTCATTGCGTGCTGTGGGAGATGAAAAAAAGGAAGAGACAACAGAAGATGGAGAAAGCAAAAGACCGGTTAGTATCATCCATTAGTTGTAGATCTCAATGAACTACAAAAATGGTGCCAGCTCTATTTCCATGTTCAGGCCCCTGGGGGAGAGGGTCCGCAACCTGTGAATCCAAAAAGTCTCCCTCTTAACGAGTTCCAGATTGCGATCTCCCCCCCGCCAGTGGCCCGCAACATGTTCTATAGGCATGTATGTACTGGAAATCCAGGAAAGACTAATTCCCCTAGAGGATACACATGAGTTCAAAGAAAAAGATAAGGCCTTGCAAAAGAAAATTGACACATTAGAAAAAGAAGTAGAGACAGCCAAGCTAGGCAAATTCAAAAGGGATGAGGAAGATTATTTAAAGGGAGAACAGAGGACTTGGAAAAAAAAGAAGAATTAGAAGAGAATGGGATCAGGGAAGAGGGAATTACAAAGGCAAGAACAGTCAACATTATCGGGGTAATAACTACAAGAGCTGGGCACCAAATAGGGATAGAAGCACCTCTAGGGAAAGATCAAGAACAGACACTGAAAGAGGGAAAGGTGAATCACGTTTAGTGGACACCAAACCCTCAAACAGTTCCAGTTCAATTGAGAGAAGCAGGGCCAATTTTACACCCATTAACAAAGATAAAAGAGCCCAAAGAGATAAAGAGAGACGACAAAAAACACACAGGTCTCCAGGACGGAGTCATGACAGAAAAGACAGAAGCAGGGAGAGGAGTCAATCACATACAAGGGAAAAACATGACGCAGATTCTTTTTTAGAGAAAGGGACGTCTTCGAATTTAGAGGACAAACCGAATTATCAACAGAGAACACAAGAAAAAGGGAAACTAAAAAGAAGCCGACAGTCAGAGGAAAGAGGGGGGGGAGACAAAGAGCACGAAAGAAAGAGAAGTGCCAGATAGAGCCTAAGAGTAGTGTATTCAATTTAAGTAAAGTTATACTGACAGACACACAAAAAAGTGTAATTTCGAAGGGACTGTCATTTGCTCCAGTAAAGAGTCATAGCAGTTTTGATCTCTTTATGGATGCAAATAGATTTCTTCGTAAGCTAACTCTCAAAAGGTTCTTCATGGCTAAAGACCAAGCCCCTAGATTGGGACCTAGCATTCCTCCAATAGTGGCACAAGAGGTTAACATAATTCACACGGGTTTAAAACCTAAATCCTCCTTCTACCCTCAATTTGCCAAGGGTAATCATCTGGAAACTTTTTTCCAGATGATAAATACAGATTTTGAGAACCTGGCGGAATGTAAACATAAATTAAAAGAAAATCTCACCAAACAAGAAAGAGCAGCCTTGAAAGAAATTAAAGAAAATGAAGAATTGGTCATACAACAGGCTGATAAAGGGGGAGGTACTGTCCTAATGGACAGAGACAAGTATAATCAGGAATCTTTAAGACTATTGGGAGACGAGGAAACATATATTAAATTGAAAAAGAATCCAATAAATGAATTTACAGAAGAGCTTAAGTGTTTATTAGAGAGGGGTAAGAACACTGAAGTACTTGATGAGGGGGAATATAGATTTCTGTACAGTGACAAATCAAAAGTTCCGGTATTTTACCAGCTGCCAAAAATCCACAAGAGTGAAGTCAATCCCCCAGGTAGACCTATAGTCTCGGGGATTGACTCACTAACAGCTAATTTGTCACTGTACATAGACATATTCCTCCAGAAATATGTCACGCAACAAAAAGCATATTTAAAAGACACCACAGATTTACTAAATACACTAAGTAAAGTGAAATGGGAAAGACAATTCATAATGGCTACATGCGATGTTGTATCGTTATACACATCAATTGACCACACCAAAGGATGCAGGGCCATAAAAAGATTTTTAATGAAAGACACAGACCTTGCAGAAACACAGGCAAATTTCATTATTGATGGAATTATGTTTATTTTACAGCACAACTTTCTTTGGTACGAAGGCAGTCATTATCTGCAGAAACGAGGAACGGCGATGGGGACCAGGTTCGCCCCGGAACATGGAAATAGAGCTGGCACCATTTTTGTAGTTCATTGAGATTATAAATTAATGGATGAAACTAACCGGTTTTTTGCTTTCTCCATTCTCTGTTGTCTCTTTCCTTTTTTTCATCTCCCACAGCACGCAATGAACATCTGTTATTCAAATAGAAAATGTTTATGTCACTGTTGTCACTCCAGCTTAGTTCCCCCAGATATACACAGAATATGATAAGTTTTTTCTACATCTATATAAAGACTCTATATATATATTTATTGAAGAAGTGCTGTAGAATATAAGGTCTTACAAGTCTTATCGATTTAATGACTTTAATATTTGCACTGTGAACATTATTATCAATAAGGTCATGTATTTCCCATTTATTCAATCATGTGAATTTGTATATTGATTATACCATCAACCCCTCTCTTTTTTGTTCTATTTCCCTCCATGCTCCCCCTGGAATACAACGAATTAGACTGAGTGATGCCACTCCGTTCCGTGAACGCTCTCATTGCATCACCCCTAGGGATGTGGACGATGTAAGGAACGTCTTGCAAGAAATGGAGACCGCTTGGATTTTGACAGAGTCTCGGAGTCCTTACGCCTCTCCCATAGTGGTGGTGAGGAAGAAGAACGGATCCGTACGACTGTGTGTTGACTTTCGAACCCTGAACAACCGTACGGTACCGGATCAGTGCAACCTTCCTCGCATTGAAGAGATTCTGAATGCTCTGAATGGAAGCCAATGGTTCAGTGTGCTCGATTTACGATCTGGGTACTACCAGGTACCCATGAATGCAGAGGACCAGGAGAAAACAGCCTTCATCTGCCCCCTGGGTTTCTACCAATTTACCCGTATGCCCAAAGGTATATGTGGGGCCCCTGCTGCCTTCCAACGACTGATGCAGAAGACTATCGGGGACATGAACCCTCGGGAGTGACTAGTCTACTTGGACGACATCATTGTCTTCGGAAGAACCCTGGAAGAGCATGAAGAGAGACTGCTTAAAGTGATGGACCGTCTTGGGGAAAAAGGATTGAAATTGTCCCTCGACAAGTTCCGGTTCTGTCACACCTCGGTGACTTACATAGCACAGATCATGTCAGCTCAAGGAATCACAACCGACCCAGCCAAAGTAGAAGCGGTCGTGAACTGGCCTCGTCCCGAGAATGTCACGGAGCTGCGATCCTTCCTGGGTTTTTGCGGGTATTACCGTTGCTTCATGGAAGGGTACTCTAGTCGAGCTAAACCCCTCAACAATCTGTTGAAGATATACCCCCAAGAGTGAACACAGGCGCAAACAAATAAAAAGTGGACACTAATAATAAGTGACTAATCAAAAACTTAAATAAGTGAAAAATGTGATAAAATTTAAGTAAATACAGTTTCACCCCCTGCTCTGGAACCCACTGGAAGGGGTAGTCTTCACTAGCTATTTTTATCTTGAGTGATCTGCGCTATGCCAGTTTTTCTCTCTACATTGGGGTACGTGATCCTGGGTACCTGATCCACCTTGATGACAACTGCATCATCCACTTACCTCTGACCGTTTGAGTCAACCCTGCCTTTTTGACTCTTACATCTTGTAAGTAGTCAATTCATTAGAGCCAAGTCAATTGAAGGCTTTTTTCACATTGTCATTTTTGCTGCACTTAAATTTAATTTTGTTTCCTTCCCATGCTCCCCGTGGATTTTGTGTGTTTTGATATACCCCGAAGATACAGGAAGGAAGGGCACGTCGGCCCGTCAACCGTTTGGCGATAAATGGACGCCTGAGTGTGAACGGGCCTTCCTGAAGTTGAAGAAAAGTCTGACTGAAGCGCCGGTGCTTGCCTATGCTGATCCAGAACAACCATACGTTCTGCATGTGGATGCCAGTCTAAATGGCTTGGGCGCCGTCATGCACCAGAATCACCCCGAGGGCCTTCGGCCAGTAGCCTACATCAGCCGCAATCTTACACCCAGTGAACAGAAATACCCTGTCCACAAGTTGGAGTTCCTGGCTCTCAAATGGGCCATCACGGAAAAACTCCACGATTACCTTTATGGTGTTACATTTGAGGTAAGGACGGATAACAATCCCCTCACGTACATCAATACCTTGGCCAAATTGGACGCAGCAGGGCACCGATGGCTGGCAGCTCTAAACAATTACCAATTCTCTCTGAAGTATAAGCCGGGACCTTTGAATGTAGAAGCTGACGCCCTATCCCGATGACCAGGGCTAAGTGCTACTCCAGATGATGAGGAATGGGAAGAACTCCCAGGACCAGGGGTGCAAGCTATGTGTAGCACTGCTGCCATCATCAACGATCAAGTGGCCTTCTCCGAATTATGGGTTGTGGATTCCTTGGGATGCCAGTCGCAGGCCGTCCCAGCAGCCTACTGCGACCCGAAGGGAATGAACATAACTCATAACAAAATGCTGCGGTGGAAAGATCTAGTAGACTACCAAATACAAGACCCTGTAGTTAGTATTATGAGGCAAGCCGTTGAAAAAAGGAACCCAGCACTCCTGAAGCGTGTTCCCAATGACTTGCTTGCTTCGCTCATGCGGGAAGCGGACAAACTTTAAATCGATAACTGCTTACTCTATCGGGTGGTGCAATACCACAACCACCCCGATAGACGACAACTAGTCCTCCCTAAGAACTTGCAATACATGGTGTTGAAGTCCCTACATGATGAGCATGGACATCTCGGTGTAGAGAAGACCTTTGGGTTGGTCAGAGACCGCTTTTGCTGGCCCAAGATGCGAGAGGCCGTAGAACACCACTGTCGCCGTTGTACTCGGTGTATACAACGCAAGACCCTGCTTACCAGAGCAGCACCCATGGGCCATCTGAAGAGTTCTGGCCCAATGGACCTTGTGTATATGGACTTTCTGTGCATTGAACCTGATAGCCGGGGAATATGCAACGTGCTGGTCATCACGGACCATTACACCCGGTATGCCCAGGCCTTCCCCATGAAAGACCAGAAAGCCATCAGAGTGGCAAAAATACTATGGGAGATGTACTTAGTACACTACGGTCTTCCAAACCGCCTTCACTCAGACCAAGGTCGAGATTTCGAGAGCACGCTGATCCGAGAATTGCTCAAAATGCTGAACATTGCTAATTCACGAACGACCCCGTACCATCCCGAGGGAGATGCGTTGCCAGAACGATTTAATCGAACCTTACTGGACATGCTTGGAACTCTAAAGTGTGCTCAGAAGACTGAATGGAGTCGACACGTAGAGGCCCTGGTTCACGCGTACAACTGTACCCGACTCGAGTCAACTGGATTCTCCCCTTACTGCCTCATGTTCGGACGAGAGGCGAGACAGCCAGTAGATGTACGCCTTCGCGTATCGACGGATGGGATACACAACGCTACCAATTTCAAATACGTGCAAAGACTCAAAGACAGCTTGCAACAGGCTTACCAACAGGCTGAGAAATCTACAGCTAAGCTGAATGCTGACAATAAAAGGCGATACGACCATAAGGTCAAATATCGGGAACTTCGTCCTGGAGACGCTGTGTTGCTTCGCAATCTAGGAGTTCCGGGAAAACAAAAATTGGCTGACCGATAGAGAGACGGTGTATATGAAATAGAATCTGAAATGCCTGGCCTCCCGGTTTATCGCATCAAAGACACTGACGGCCGGGTAAAGGTATGGCACCGTAATAATCTTCTCCCCATTCCACAAGTGGGAGATGAGGATGCAGAAATATTGGCCACACCACCGAACGGTGAGTCCGATTCCTCAGAGATTGGTCAAGAGACTGTACCTGATTATACCAATCTTGAAACTCTGGAAGATCCCGTGGAATGACCCTCTCAAAGGGATTCTCCCAATGGAGGGGCATCTCCCGGAGGAGCTACAGGTAAAGGGCCCTGTAAGCCAACGCCAACTAAGGTGGCTCCAGCGGGCCAGCCTTTGGATCCACAGAGCCCGTGCTCTGTGCCGAACAGAGACTGTTCAGAGACATTTCTCCCCTCAAGGGAAGAGGCTGAGCCTCAGGACTGTACTTATTACTCCCCAGAGGGAGTTGCTGAAGACAAGCTCCGCAGGAGCCAAAGAGTAAGGTACCCTCCAAACCAGAGTAACCTATGATCAAATTTGGGCACCCCATTATGAGACTCAGCAGTGGGCTCGCAGCATAGTGCAGTCCGTCGTTGTGATGTTCAATGAAATGTGCAATCTGATCTAGAGCTGATAAGTTAAGATCGCATTTGGTTGTTGCATTTTTATTATATAACGATGTTGTGCCATTTTCATTATATAACTGCTGTATATAGTTATCTAAGTTATGTATCCCAAGCGAGGTCGTTGGGGTTTTAACCAGGGGGAGGATGTAACCAGGTCCCCTCTGCATTCTTGCTGCCCCGCGACCCCCCCCCCTCATTTCCTCCGCTGCCGGGGGTCACTCGATAGACCCGCCGGCAATTCTGGAGGGTGGGGCCCAGTGTAGGGCGCGTTTTGGCGCTCCGGTGGTCCCCGGAGGCTCCCGAGCAGGGCGTTGCCATCTTGCGCTGGGTCGCGCATGCGCAGTAAGTCCCGGCGGCCCTGGAGAGTTGCGCATGCGCAGGAAGATACGCGCAAACCCTAGCCTACCAGGGAGGCTCTTGAAATGGGACTACAAGTCCCATGAGCCTCAGGAGCGGCCCCATGACACCAGGGAGCCAATAGGGCTGCAGGAGCTCCCTGCTTTGCAAAGAATTAGATACTTTTCGCCCGCTGGGTACCATGCTAGTCAGTGTGGACCAGGAAGAGCTAGGGGAATGAGGATAGTGCAGGGGTCTGTGACCCACTGCATTAGGCCAGCAACCCCCTAGGCCCCAGATAGGTCCTGATCCCCTCCCAGCTTGTGGTGCTATAGGGACAGGCCCTAGGTTAGGGACCCTGTCACATTAGTGCCAGTGTTAGATAGGGACACAGCGGACGCTGCGCTCCCCGGGAAGAGACTTGGGCTCAAGTCTGTGCCCAAAGAGACAGAGACTATCTCCAGGGAGGGATCGCCCCCTGCGAGGAAGCACCGGATCACAGATGGGATCACAAAGCGGCAGATCCTTTTCGAAGTTGCTTGCAGGCCCGAGTGCAGGAGCGCTCAGCAGGTACCTTCATAAGTGCACCAACAAATCACCATATATATATTTATATTCTCACATAGTGGCAGCGCTGACCACGGGACAAAGGGGTTAACTGTGGACACGGTGCGGGGCACACGGTGGTGGGTGGAAGGTACACTCCTAGTGGAATGAAAGACACTTTGGACTACGCTATATACTGTGGATTTACCCCCTAGGAGGAGTAGTATTATAAAGTGTGTATTATTCTGGCATACAGTACCGACACACTTTATTCGAGTGTGGTCGGTACCGCAAGCCGGGAAATCTCCCGGCTTGCTAGTGGCCGCCCCTCGGCGTGCCGCGCGTCATAGACGCGCGGTCACGCGTCTTCGGGAGCGTGCGCCCCCTGCACGCGCGTCCAGGGGCTCCCCGAGGGAGCCCTGGTGTCCCGCGATCGCGGGACAGCGGCAGGGGGTTCCGGGGGACCCGGCGGACCCGGCAGCGGTAGGGAGAGCGCCCCGATCGGAGGGCGCTCTTCCGCTGCTTCGGCGCGCGCCCGTCACTCTCGGGCGCGCGCCAGGCTACTGCTGCGGCAGAGAACGGGCAAATGCTCGAATAAACTCTGCCGCAGCAGTATATATATAAACTGGTTATATACATCTCTGTGTACTGTATGTACTTATTGTATATGAGGGTCCTGTGTAGGCAACCTTCTACATTTCTAGAACCCTGCACAGGTGGAGGCGCTGTAAACCGGATCGAGCTGAAGGACTCACCCCAGGTTCCCAACAAGCGGAGGCTCTGGCCTCTTGTGAACCTACATGTATACAGTATGCACCACACCTGGTAACACATAGGTTTCCACCCACACACACTATATCTGTGATTGGGATAGAGGGAATACCTGTTACATTACATTTACTATAAAGTAGACAGTAATACTTTCTCTTTAATGTACAGTACTCAAACACACACACACACGTAATATATACAGATACAAACCTTGCAAATTGCTTCACAAAATGTAATGAAAATAAAGATTGTTCATAGTAGTGTCATATCAGCTAAGACCATACTGTAAGCTTAAGGAAAACATAGAGGCAAATTCACTCAAGGTTGAAAAATGTAAAACATGCTACTATCAGATTTTATTTATCGGTCTAATCACTAATGCCATGTCGCCAGCGCTTAGACAGTGAGAACGTAGTTTTTACTGAGACAATGGGCCTCATGCAGTAAGCAGCGCAAAGTCACTTTTCGCCCGTAATCGCCAAAAATGCATACCCCGATTCAGTAAGGGCCCAAAACTTGGCAAAAAGCAAAAAAACCCGGCAAGTTTGTTGACGGTTTTTTTTTCTGCCATCGGCGCGGCGAAAAGGCACTTTGCGTCGCAATTAGCCATGTTTTGAAACCCGCTCAATTCTAGTAGTGGCGAGTAGCTTTGCGCCGCTATTCACCACTCTAGAATTGAGATTTGCACGGCAATCCGTCTCGCCCCAAAAAGTTGACAAGTTGCTGGGCAGTGGCTGTGGATGAGCTGCGGAATGGCACTTAGAAAAAAACTGGCCTTTTTCCTGCCTGGGATTTATGCCGGAGTTCTCCGGAACTAATACCATTAATACCAGCACCGGAGCCTCCAGGCATGCATCTGAGGCAGGAAAAATGTATTTAAAGGCCACTTCATTACCTTAGCGGCTTAACACTAAGGCAATGAAGGGGTTAACCAGCTGTGCCAGGTTTATTGTGGGTAGCAGGGGTAGGTGAAAGGGGTATTTGGCCCTTGGCGGTTGTTTAGGGCTTGTGGTGGGGTTGCGGGTGCACTTAACCCCTTCATGACCTAAGCGGTTAATACCGCTACGGTCATGAAGGGGTTAAGCCCTCCCGCTACCCACCCGCAAGCCCTAAACAAACCACCATTGGGGCTAATACCCACTTCAGCCACCCCCGCTACCCACAATAAAAAAAACCCACACACAACAGCCCCACACGAAATAAATAAATAAATAAATTTATAAATATATATATATATATAGAAAAAT
>WSYH01010376.1:0-15834 GCA_036426205.1 Ascaphus truei | reverse complement strand
CAGAGAGCTGGGGATGAGGAGACTCTCTGTGCCACTCACACACAGAGAGCTGGGGATGAGGAGACTCTCTGTGNNNNCCATCACCACACAGAGAGTGGGGATGGGAGGGACTGTGACCACTACACACAGAGAGCTGCGGGAGGAGAGACGTGTCCACTCACACACGAGATCTGGGGATGAGGAGACTCTCTGTGCCACTCACTCACACACAGAGCTGGGGATGAGGAGACTCTCTGTCCACTCACACACCCAGAGTTGGGGAGGAGAGAAGTGGCCAACTCACACACCCAGAGATGGGGATGAGGAGACTCTCGTGCCACTCAACACCCAGAGATGGGATGAGAGACTCTGTGCCACTACACACAGAGCGGTGGTGAGGCGACTCTGGCCACTCACACACAGAGTGGGGATGAGGAGGACTCTCTGTGCCCTCACACACACAGAGGTGGGATGAAGATCTCTGTGGCCACTCACACACACAGAGCTGGGGATGAGGAGACTCTGCGCCACTCACACACCCAGAGCTGGGGATGAGGAGACTCTCTGTGCCACTCACTCACACACAGAGCTGGGGATGAGGAGATTCTGTGCACTCACACACCCAGAGCTGGGGATGAGGGAGAGACTGGCCTACACACCCAAGAGATGGGGAGAGGAGATCTCTGTGCCAATCACACACCCAGAGATGGGGATGAGGAGACTCTCTGTGCACTCACACACCCAGAGCTGGGGATGAGGAGAGACTGTGCACCACACACCCAGAGATGGTGATGAGGAGACTCTCTGTGCCAATACACACCCAGAGATGGGGATGCGAGACTCTCTGTGCCACTCACACACAAGAGAGGCTGGGGATGAGAGACTCTCTGTGCCACTCACACACCCAGAGCTGGGGATGAGGAGACTCTCTGTGCACTCACACACCAGAGCTGGGGATGGGGACTACTCTGTGCCACTCACACACACAGAGCTGGGGAGAGGAGACTCTGTGCCACTCACACTCCACACACAGAGATGGGGAGAGGAGACTCTCTGTGCACTCACACAACAAAAGAGAGCTGGGGATGAGGAGACTCTCTGTGCCAATCACACACGAGGTGGGAGGACTGCTTGTGCCACTCACACCACCCAGAGCTGGGGATGAGAAGACTCTCTGTGCCACTCACACACACAGAGCTGGGGATGAGGAGACTCTCTGTGCCACTCACACACACAGAGCTGGGGATGAAGAGACTCTGTGCCACTCACACACACAGAGCTGGGGATGAGGAGGACTCTCTGTGCCACTCACACACAGAGCTGGGATGAGGAGACTCTGCGCCACTCACACACAGAGCTGGGGATGAGGAGATCTGCGCACCACACCCAGAGCTGGGGATGAGGAGACTCTCTGTGCCACTCACAACAGAGCTGGGGATGAGGAGACTCTGGCCACTAAACACACCCAGAGAGCTGGGGATGAGGAGACTCTCTGTGCCACTCACACCCAGAGCTGGGGATGAGGAGACTCTCTGGCCACTACACCAGAGCTGGGATGAGGAGAGGACTGCCACCCACCAGAGCTTTGGAATGCGGAGACTCTGTGCCCTCCACACAGAGTGGGATGAGGAAGACTCTGTGCCACTCACACACAGAGTGGGGATGAGGAGGATCTCTGCCCACTCACACCCAGAGATGGGAGTGAGGAGACTCTGACCACTCACACCCAGAGTGGGGATGAGGGGATACTCTGTACCACTCCACACAGAGCTTGGGGATGAGGAGACTCTCTGTGCCACTCACACCAGAGCTGGGGATGAGGAGACTCTCTGTGCACTCACACCAGAAGCTGGGGATGAGGAGAGAATGTGCCATCACCACAGAGCTGGGATGGGAGACTCTGTGCCACTCACACACAGAGCTGGGGATGAGGAGACTCTCTGTGCCACTCACTCACACACAGAGAGCTGGGGATGAGGAGACTCTCTGTGCCACTCACACACACAGAGCTGGGGATGAGGAGACTGTATATTGCAACACACTTATTTACTGCACACTACTTGCTTCAACAGGAGATAAAGAAAGAAGAAAAAAAAACTTTCAGGGCAGCAGAGGCTGTGATTGGCTGAGATTTAAGTCAATCCTTGTTGCTAGGATACTGCAAAACTGCTGCTCTTCCTGCACTGTGGCATGGGGGACACATGCATGGCTGCTGGTCACATGTCACAATGTGGGTGCAGGGTCCCGGCCAGTTCAAGTGAAACAATACAGTATGCCCGCGGATCTGGGCATGGCTGGGAGAATCCCTTTAATGCTGCTAACCTGGCACTGGGAAGCACTGGCAGCCCCACATACCAGGGGATTCAATACCCCCCCCCCCTGCTAAGTGTAACAAGCCTGGGAACTGAACCTATACTCACACACACTGCCAACCACCCTCCATTCCCAAATAGGACCCCAGCTGCCCCCCATCCCCAAACAAGACCGCGCTTCGACTCCCCCCCCCCCCCATTCCCGACAGGACCCCAGCTCCCCTCCCCCCCCCATTCCCCGACAGAGACCCCAGCATCTCCCCCCCCCCCATTCCACACAGGACCCCAGCTTCTCTCAAACAGGACCCCCAGCTTCTACCCCCCCTTCCCAGACAGGACCACAGCTTCTCTCCAAAAAGGACCCCAGCATCTCCCCCCCCCCCCATTCCCAGGACAGGACCCCGCTTTACCCCCCCCAAGGACCCAGACTTCTTAACCCCCCCCCCCCTGATTCCGGGGGGCTGCGTAGCACTCACCTGAGGTGGGAACCGGGGACTTTTACACCTTCATTATCTCTGCAAGTTCCTTTTCCGGGAAGTGGGGGACTCGACCGCCCAGCCAAACGCGGGGGCATCACGGACACGTGGGAGGGTGCCCCCTAAGGGGAGGCTCGGGCTGGCCGGGCAGTGGCAGCTAAGGAGCGACAAATTGTTTCCACTGCAAACAAAAAAAGCCACACATGACCAGAGGGGAGAAAACGTGGGCAGGGCGTCATCCGAGAGAGCAGAGACAGGGGAGGGAGAGGGGGGGGGGAGGGATGGGAGAAAGGAGGGAGAAAGAGGTGAGAGGGGGATGCCCGGGGATTGGGGAGAGATGAGAGGAGGGGGGGAGGAGACGACTGAGGGGGGGCCGGGGGGGAGGGGGGGTGGGCGGACATGGCCTTCCCGAGTAGAGTTGTCTCCCGAGAAGTTCCCCTTGCTTTTCAATCCTTTTGACGAGAGAGAGAGAGGGGGGGGTGAGGGATGAGAGAGGGGGGGGGGGGGGGAGCGGAGAGGAAAGATGCGGAGGAGGGCGGGGGGGGGAGGGAGAGAGAAGAGAGGGGGGCGCGAGGAGACGAGAGGGGGGGTGAGAGACAGTGATGGGGGGGGGGATGGAGCATGCCAGAGAGGGGGGAGGGAGGAGAGAGTGGGTGGGGTGGAGGAGAGAGAGGGGGGCGGGGGAAGGGCGAATGGGAGGAGAGGGGGGGGGGAGGGATGAGGAGGGGGGAGGGGGGAGACGATTGGGGAGGGGGAGGGGGGGGAGAGAGAGAGGGGGGATGGGAGAGAAGAGGGGAGAGAGGAGAGAGAGAGAGGGGGCGGGGGGGGAGGGAGGGACAGAGGGAGGGGGGGGGGAGGAGACAGAGGGAGAGAGGGGGGGAGGGCGAGGGGGGGAGGGATGAGAGGGGGGGGAGGGAGAGAGATGGGGGGAGGGAGAGAGAGGGGGGGGTAGGGCGAGAGACGGGGGGGGGAGGGAGAGAGAGGGGGGGGGAGGGAGAGAGGGGGGGGGAGGGGAGAGAGAGGGGGGGGAGGGAGAGAGACGGGTGTGGGGGGGGGAGAGAGCAGGGGGGGGGGGAGAGAGAGGGGGGGGAGGGAGAGAGAGGGGGGGGAGGGAGGAGAGAGATTGAGAGGGGGACAAGACAGTGAGAGGGAGAGAGAGAGGAGGCGAGGTGTGCTGCTGTAGAGGGAGGAAGGAGAGGGAGAGGGGGGGAGCGGAGAGAGAGGGGGGCGGGAGAGGAGAGGGAGGGGGGGGGGGAGGGAGAGAAAGAGAGGCGGGCAGGGGAGAGAGCGAGGGGGGAGGAGGGGAGAGGGGGAGGGAAGGCGAGAGCGCAGAGGGGGGCGTTGAGGAGGGGAAGAGGGGGGCGAGGGAGGAGAGGGGGAGGGGGGGAGGCGAGAGGGGGAGGGGGGGAGGGAGAGGGGGAGGGGGGGGAGGGTAGAGTGAGTAGGAGGAGAGAGGGCGGGAGAGAGGAGGGGGCGGGCGGAGCAGAGGAGTAGAGGGGTGGGACGAGAGAGTACGAGGGGGAGACGCGGAGAGAGGGAGAGAGAGAGTGGCGGGAGGGGAGAGAGAGGTAGGGGGCGAGGCGCGGGAAGGGAGAGCGGGGGGGGGAGGGTGGGGCGCAGGGAGGAGGGGGGGACCGGCGGACCGAGGGAGGGGTAGGGGGAGGGAGGGGGGACCGGGACCTTGGGAGGGGGAGGGAGGAGGGGGAGGGAGGAGGGGGGGAGGGAGGGACGGGTGGCGTGCAGGGAGGGGGGGGACGGGGGCGTGGGGAGGGGGTGGGGAGGGCGCGCCGGGGCGGGGAAAAACACGGGGGTAGGGGGGGGAGCGGGGTGAGGGAGGGGGATCTGGAGGGGAGGCTTGTCGGGGGGAGCGGACGAGGGCCCGGGAGGTGGGAGAGAGAGGGAGAGGGGCGGGGCGGGGGAGAGTTCGTTGGAGAGAGAGGAGACGGGGGGGAAGAAGAGGGGGAGAGAGACGAGGGGAGGAGACGACATGAGGGGAGGGAGAGGGATGGGAGATGTAGAGCGGAGAGGGAGGAGGTAGAGGGCGGGGCGGAAGAGAGAGGGAGAGGGGGATGAGGAGCAGGGGGAGGGGGGGGAGCAGGGAGAGGAGGTAGGGGAGGGGGGGCGAAGACGGGTAGAGGAGGGTGGGTTTCTTCGGGGAGGGGGGGACTGCGAGAGGAGAGGGGGGAGAGGGGCGAGGGAGGGAAGGGGCGAGGGTGGGGGAGGGGAGGAGGGAAAACGGGGCACGAGGAAAGGAGGTGAGGTCCGGAGAGGGAAAGGGTGGAGGGGAGACGAGGGTGATGAGGGGGGAGATGAGACTGGGGAGAGGGATGGAGGGCGCGAGGGGCGAAGAGAGGGGAGAGGGAGGGACGAGAGTGGGTGGGGGAGGGGGAGGAAGACGAGGGCTGGGATGACGTGGTGAGAAGGCGGCACGAGCGAATGGAGATTTCTCGCGTCCGGGATTGGGGAAGAGAGCTCGTAGCGAGGGGCGGGGGTAGGGGGAGGAAGAAGAAGGGCGGAGGATGCGGACGAGGAGGAGGGGAGGAGGGAGGGAGGAGGGGGGAGAGGAGGGCTCCCGATGGAGGAGGGAGGGGAGGGAGGAACGGGAGGGAGGGGAGTAGGAGGAGGGCGGAGGGGATCTAGAGGAGGAGGGGGGGGGGAGGGAGGAGGGTTTGTGGGGGAGGGGGTGGAGAGGAGGAGGGGGGGAGGGGGGAGAGGTAGAGGGGGAGAGGAGGGGGGGTAGGGGAGAGGAGGAGGGGGGGAGAGGGTGATTGAGGAGGAGGGGGGGAGACAGGAGGGGGAGAGAGGAAGGGGTGGAAGAGGGGAGGGGGGGGGAGAGGGTGAGGGGGGAGAGGGGAGGGGGGGCGAGAAGAGGGTGGGAGGACGCTAGGGGGGGGGGGGAGGGCGCGCGTGCAGGGGGGGTGAGGAGAGGAGGGGTGAGGGAGGAGGGGGAGAGCGAGGGGGGGAGAGGGGAAGGGAGGAGGGGGGCGGGAGGAGGGGGGGAGGTGAGAGGGAGGGGGGAGAGAGCGAGGCGGGGGGACGACACACACCTTTCTACAAAGGGGGGGACGCCACTTTCGTTTCCTGGGGGGGGAGGGGGCGGAGAGGAGGAGGGGGGAGGAGGAGAGGGGGGGAGGAGGAGGGAAGTGGGGAAGGAACTTGTGTGAGAAGGAGGAGAGGAGGACGCCGAGGCATGGAGGGGAGAGGGGAGGAGGAGGGGCAGAGAGAAGAGGAGGAGGGGGAGAAGAGGAGGGGTGGAGGAGAAGACGAGAGGAGGAGTGGGGGGAGAGAGGAGGGGGGAGGAGAGGGGGAGGAAGGGGGGAGGAGAACGAGGGGGGGAGGAGGAGAAGAGGGGGAGGAGAGAGGGGGGGGAGGAGGAGAAGAGGGGGGAGGAGGAGAGAGGGGAGGGAGGAGGAGAATGAGAGAGGGGGGAGGAGAAGAGCGAGAGAGGGGGGGAGGGAGGAGAAGGAGAAGAGCGAGAGAGAGAGGGAGAGAGGGGGGGAGGAGCGATTTTGGGGAGGAGAAAGAGGAGAGAGAGGGGAAAGGGGGGGAAGAGGGAAGACCAGCTCAATGCAGAGTTCTAATAATGTTAGTGTCAATTATCTGGAATCTGCACCATTCTCAGAAGAGAGATTTAAAGGACCAAGAGGACGACCAAAAGGAAGATGAGGAGGATGAAAAATAGACAATGTGTTGCAGCCAAGGAGGGGGAGGCTGTAACTCCAGGCCCGGGGAAAGCCCTGGGAGGTTCCCCCCAGCTGTGATGAATAATAATAAATATATATATATATATCTCCCCCCAAATTCCCCAGATTCCATCAGTTTTTAGATCTTCACAGTATGAACGGTAGGCAGACGAAGCGGGGTTCACAAGTTACAGGCATGACCCACGCATAACGTACGCAATGGGATACGGAAGAAGCATGAGTGTAAAGTGAAAATGTACTTAATGAAGCACTACCTTTTTCCACTTATCGTGCTTGTACTGTACTGCAATCGTCATATACGTGAATAACTGATATAACTAACGCATTTGTAAAAGGCTGTGGTCTCCATGCTGCGCACAGCTTCGGTGACAGGTAGGGAGCTGGTATGCTGGTTCAGGACGCGCTGACAGGCGCATGGCGTGAGACTGCCATTGCCTATGGGGGATATGTTACTACGCGGAGTGTACTTAAAGTGAGTGTCTTAAAGCGGGGTATGCCTGTAGTGATCTCTTAAGAGGAGTGTTATTATACGGTTATTGTAGCCTATTGCAAGCACAAGACAGGATACATAAACCGCTCCATATAACTCATGCTGAATGTCACATATACACTTTGGGGGGGAAATTATCTAAACGTGGTGTAACCAAGATCAGAAAACGGTACTCGAGCAAAGTTAATTAGTTTGAAGCTTAATGACTGTGATTCCTTTGCTTAGTACAAAGCCTTTGGGCTTCTCAATCCAATGTCAAAGTGTTCCCTTAATGCAGTGTTTTTTTTTTTTTCAACAGGAGCGTCCCTAAGGGTTCCGGGCGTCCCTAAAGGGTTCCCGGCGTCCAGAAAGGGTTCCTTTCATTACAGGCATTTGAAAAATTGTACCAAAGCGAAGAATTTACAATGCATCTGATTCACAGACGCATTATTGAGAGAGGGTGGGGGTCCTTACAATGCATTCTGATCTCAGAGCGATATTAGAGAGGGGTGGGGTGGTCCTTCAAGGTATCTGATCTCGAGGCTTTAGAGAGGGTTGGTGTTCCTGACCAATGCATTGTCTCAGACGCGCTATAGAGAGGGTTGGGGTTCCTTTACAAGATCTGATCTCATACGCGCTCTTAGAGAGGGTTGGGGTCCTACAATGCATGGATCACAGAAGCGGCTATAGAGAGGGTTGGGAGTTCCTTACATGTATATGATCTCAGACGCGCATTAAGAGGGTTGGGGTCCTTAACAATGGAGATGATCTCAGACGCGCTATTAGAGCGGTGGGGTCCTTTACCAATGCAATCTGATCCCAGACGCGGCTTAGAGAGGGTTGGGAGTCCTTACAAGTATTATGATCAGACGCGCTATTAGAGAGGGTTGGGGTTCCTTACAATGGATCTGATCTCAGACGCGATATTAGAGAGGTTGGGGTCTTCCTGACAATGTTATTGATCTCAGACGCGCTATTAAGAGGGTGGGGTTCCTACATGCATCTGATTCAGACGCGCTATTAGAGAGGGTGTGGTTCCTTACAAGGCATCGATATAACGAACGGCGTAATTGAGAGAGGGTGGGGTTCCTTACAATGCATCTGATCTAAGACGCGCTTATTAGAGAGGGTTGGGGTTCTTACAAGCATTGATCTCAGAGACTAGCTAGAGGAGGGTGGGGGTTCCTTACATGCATCTGATCTCAGACGCGCTTTAGGAGGGTTGGGGTTCCTTATAGTTGCATCTGATCTCAGACGCGTATTAGAGAGGGTTGGGGTTGCCGTACAATGCATCTGATCTCAGACGCGCTAATTAGAGAGGGTGGGGTTCCTTACAATGCATCTGCTATCAGAGCGCTAATTAGAGAGGGTGGGGTTCATGATAATGATCTTATTCCAGACGCGCTATTAGAGAGGGTTGGGGTTCCTTACTAGTGAGTACAGAGTTCCGGAAATTACTGGTACCCGGGCCTCTACCCAGCCAGATTTAAAGTAGTAACAATAAAATTACACAGAACGACCCGGGCACATGGCACTGGGATCGGTGACGGGGTAATTTCGTTGCTCTGCTCCCTGATCTCCTCTTAGAGAATGGCAAGAGCAGAGCAGCCAGAAGACTTACCTGCAGCCCGGCGGCAGAGGGTGAGGAGGACCGCGGCGACTCCTGGTGGCGGTGGGAGCACAGAAGACATCCTTAGACGGCAGCAGGGAACGTATTATTCGCCGGTGGCAGCAGCGGAAGAAGTCCTTCCACAGCAGGTGGCGAGTACCATGTGACCGGAGTTAGGAGCTTAATATGGACAAGCTGGAGGAGCTGCACCGGAAATCGGAAGTGCCTCATCCCAGTGTCACAGTAGTAAGCCTCTGTTCGGGCAAGTTTACTCTGCTTCCACCGGCACCGGCTGTGAAGGGATTGTTTTCCGCTGTTGCCACCGTGAGAATGACGTCCCTGCTCCCACCGCCAAAAGGATGTCGCCGCGGCGGTCCTCCTCACCTCTGCCGCTGATGCAGGCAAGCAAAAACTACAGGCCGGGTGGTAATTATTTTTGCCCCTGGTTACACGGTCATATTTGGGCCCGGGGGTAAAACACAATTCCTTACAATGCCATCTGAGATCAGACGCCGATTAGAGAGGGTGGGGTTCTCTTACAAGGCATAGGATATCAGGCCGCGCTATTAGAGCGGAGGGGTTGGGGGTGCCTTACAAGAATTTGATCTCAGACGCGCTTTCGAGAGGGTGGGGTTTCATTACAATGCATCTGATATCAGACGCGCTATTAGAAGGGTTTGGGGTTCCTGACAATGAATCTGATCTCAGACACGCATTTAGAGAGGGTTGGGGTTCATTAACAAATGCATCTGATCTACAGAAGCACTATTAGAGAGGGTTGGGTTTCCTTACAATGAATCTGTTCTCAGACGTGCCTATTAGAGAGGGTTGGGGTTCCTACAATGATCTGATCTCAGCGCTATTAGAGAGGGTGGGGATCTTTACAATGCCTCTAATCTCAGACGCCACTAAGAGAGGGTTGGAGTTCCTTACCAAGGCATAGATCTCAGACACGCTATAGAGAGGGTGGGTTCCTTACAATGCATTGATCTCAGAAGTAGTAGAGAGGGTGGGGTTACTACAATGCAGTTTGATCGCGACGCGAATTAGAGAGGGTTGGGGTTCCTTACAAGGCATCTGACTAAGCCGCGCTATAGGAGCGGGTGGGGGTTCCTTACAAGCATCTGATCGCAGACACGCTATTAGCAGAGGGGTTGGGGTCCTTACAATGATCTGATCTCAGACGCACTATTAGAGAGGGTTGGGGTAATTACAATGCCTATGATCTACAGACGTGCATTAGAGGGGTTGGGGTTTCCTTACCCACACTCCGACCACTCTGATTCCAGCGCTATTAGAGAGGGTTGGGGATACTTACAATGCATCTAATTCAGGACGCACTATTAAGAGAGGGTTGGGGTCCTTAACAAATGCATCTGATCTCAGACACCTTAATTTAGAGAGGTTGGGGTTCTATACAATGCATCTGGATTCAGACGCTATTAGAGAGGGTTGGGTCCTGACAATGCATCTGATATCGAACGCTATTAGAGAGGGTGGGGATCCTACATGCATCTAATCTAAGCCGGTATTAGAGAGTGGTTGGGGTCTTACAATGAATCGGATCTCAGACGCTAGTAGAGAGGGCGGGGGATCCTTACACGGCATCTAATATCAGACGAGCTATTAGAGAGGGTTGGGTTCCCTACACAATTGCATCTGACTCAGACGCGATATTATTAGAGAGGGTTGGGGTTCCTTAAATGCATCTGATCTCAGAGCACTATTAGAGAGGGTTGGGTTCCTTACAATGAATCTGATCTCAGGACACGATTTAGGAGGGTTGGGCGTTCCTTACAATGAATCTGACAGACGGCTATTAGGAGGGTTTGGGGTCCTTACAATGCATCTGAATCTCAGACGCATTAGAGAGGGTTGGGGGATCCTTACAAGCATCGATCTCCAGACGCGCTATTAGAGAGGGTTGGTTCATACAATGCATCTGATCTCAGAGCGCTAATTGAGGGGGGAGGTTCTCATACAATGAATCTGATCTCAGACCGTATTAGAGAGGGTGGGGGTCATACAATGGCATTGATCTCAGACACGCTATTATTAGAGAGTGGTTGGGGGGGTTCTACAATGCATCTGATCTCGACGCGCTATTAGAGAGGTGGGGGTCCACAATGCATCTGATCTCCGACTTACTATTACGTGGGGGATTGGGGTTCCTACAATGCATCTGCTCTCAGACGCGATAATTAGAGAGGTTGGGGGTTACTTACAATGATTGATCTCAGACGCGCAGTAGAGAGGGTGGGTCCTTACAATGCATCGGATCTTCAGATACGGATTAGAGGGGTTGGGGTCCTACAATGCATCTGATTCAGACGCTATTAGAGAGGGCGTGGGGTTCATTACAATGCATCTGATTCTCAGACGCGCTTAGTAGAGAGGGGTGGGGTTTCCTTACAATGCAATTTGATCTAGACGCGCTATTAGAGAGGGTTGGGCGTGTTCCTAACAAGCATCTGATCTAGAAGCGCTATTAGAGAGGGTTGGGTTCCTTACAAGCATCGCTCTCAGACACGCTTATTAGAGAGGGTTGGGTCCTTACAATGGCATCTGATCTCAGAGCACTATTAGAGAGGGTTGGGGTTCTACAATGCATCTGATCTCAGGACACGCTATTAGAGAGGGTTGGTGGTTGCCTTACAATGCATCTGATTATCAGACGCTATTGAGAGGGTTGGGTTCCTTACAAGCATCTGATCTCAGACGCTATTAGAGAGGGTTTTGGGACTACAATGCATCTTAATCTCAGACGCACTATTAGAGGGGTTGGGGTTCTACAGGCATCTGATTGTCAGACAGCTAGTGAGAGGGTTGGGGGTTCCTACAAATGATTGATCTCAGACGTATTAGAGAGGGGTTGGGGGAGCCTTACAATGCCATCTAATCCAGACGCGTAGTAGAGAGGGTTGGGGTTCCCTACAAGCATCTGATCTAGACGGCTTTTTCGAGAGGTTGATTGAGGTTCCTTACAATGCATCTGTCTAAGACACGCATAGAGAGGGTTGAGTTCCTTACAATGAATCTGATCCTCAGCGCGAATTCGAGAGGTTGGGGTTCTTACAGAATCTGATCTAAGACACGCTAAGTAGGAGGTTGGGTTCCTTACCAATGCATCTATATCAGACGCTATTAGAGAGGGGGGGTCCTTACAATGCATATGATCTCAGGACGCTATTAGAGAGGTGGGGATCCGTACAATGATCTAATCTAAGACGCGCAGTAGAGAAGGGTGGTGTTCCTACAATGCATCTGACTCAGACGCGCTCTAGAGGGGTTGGGGTTTCCTTACAGATCTGACCAGACCGCTATTAGAGAGGGTTGGGCGTTCTTTACAATGAATCTGATCTAGAGCGCTATTAGAGAGGGTTGGGGTTCCTTACATGCATCTGATATCAGACGCGTATTAGAGAGGGTTGGGGTTCCTTATCATGCATCTGATCTCAGACACGCTTATTAGAGAGGGGGGGGGTGGGGTTCCTACAATGCATTATGATCTCAGCGCTATTAGAGGGGTTGGTCTACAATGAATCGGATCCAGACGTATAGAGGGGTGGGGATCCTTACAATGCATCTAATTTTTTTCAGACGCGCTATTAGCGAGGGTTGGGGTTCCGGGTTCATACACGCATCTGATCTCGACGCGATATTAGAGAGGGTTGGGTCCGAGCATTTTCTATTAATTTAGAGTTCCTAACCATAGAAAGATTGAAAAACAACGCCCTAAAGTCTTGGCCCTGGAGTATTACCATTTCTATTAATGGAGAAGAAAACACAATTCCTAAGCAAGCTGTCCACCAACCAAACGTTGATCACAATGATCATCATAACATCACCACAAAGTAACTCGCCTCGTGCTTCAAAACTTCGTTTTCGTTCATACTTTTGACCAGCCTATTACTGGTATATCACTAACCCCTTTAATAACCAAGATTCAAGCAATGAATACTTATTGTGAAACAAAGCAACACAAAGTATCTGGAGAGACAGATAGTCTTGAGTCACGTGGTCTTTGTGGTCACAGATTAGCTCCTCCATAAATCCATAGTCCAGAAGCTCCTTGCAGTTGCTGAAATTCAGTAAAGTTAATTTAGATTAGTTTGAAGGACCCAAACATTCCAATCTAAATCCGTTAAACTCCTCAAGGAGCCCACAGCAAAACAGCCAGGACATGGTACAGTATCTGCACGTTTATGGTTTGAAGATATGCCAATTACAGCGAGAGAAAACTGCAGAACAGAATGAACACAACCTCAAGGAGAGCAGATGCTGCTAACACTCCAGTCATGTCCAGCATGCTGGACCACATCGGCCTTGAGATAAGCTTTTTCATTATCTCATGGCATTTTATTTTGGACAAGAGAAGCAAGTCAGCAGATGGAAACCTTCAATGTTCACCAACCAGTCCCGAAAACGCAAGGCATGAGCCACCAAAATGGCTTCCTTTGTCGTTTAAGAGGACGGAGAGTTAAGCTGCCAGTGCTGGGTACTTCAAATCCAACTGACTTCTGCAAGCAACTTCATCTCAACTGTTCCAGGCGTGAGGATGTGCCAGGGAGGAAAGCCCAAGACAATCTTGTGGTATTAAAAGTATAAATCAGACTCAACTTCGGGAGAAAAAGTAGCTTGGGCATTTACGGTTACTGCTTGTTTTTTAGGTTTACATGTCACGTCTTGTGTGTGCGTTGCCGTAAAGCATGAACCCCTTATACCTATTTTAATAAAGGAAACAAGTGGATTTTTAACTGCTTACAAATATGATCAGCCAGCACTCATCCCAGACTCCGTGCACCCCCCAACATACTAAAACATGACCCGGCACAGGAAGGTATGCTTATATGGCGCGGCAAACAGTGAATGGAACTTTAAATGATCTGCATAACGTCAATCAAACCATTTAGCTGCCGCCGCAACTGTCATAAGTTTTAAACTTTAAAGCAAAAATAATTGCACATTTAGCCCAAGCAAAATATTAGAAATTATTCAGGTGAATCAAGCAGATAATGGATGGAAAACAAATGGGGTCAGCTTTATACCATAGCAATAGCTCAGAAGACAAAATATTGCCTCAGTTTACATATTGCTGTCCCATGCTGAGATGAAACGCAGCATGTTGGCCACCACCACATTATAATCTACATCAGGAGTGCAGCTCGTCCCAAAGGCATCAACAGGTCAGGTTTCAGGATTCATGCGTGTAGCTTAGTGGCTCAATCAGAACCATTAATCAGGAACCTTAGCGCCTCTCCCCATCGATTCCCTTCATCCAGGTGAGTGGGGTTCTGCCGTTTTTAATGATCCATTAAGGATTCCCAAAACAATGTTTTCAACACGACACGACTGTTGTAACAATGGTATTTGGGACAAGACTAAATTTTTTTTAAAGCTGCCAGCGATGAGCTCCAGTGGAACAAACGCTAACACCACTAACCCGTCACTAGTTGTAATACCTGGGCTTATGGTTTGACCCCAATTAACATTCGGAATGAATTGAACCCTGAAACCAAGACCTATGCCAAACTAGGGGTACTTTACAGGAACAAATCCTCCCTAAGTCTCCGGTCAGAAAGGCGTATCGCCAGCAATGCGAATGCAATTATTGACTATGGAGACATAGTATAGGCATCGGCACCGCCAAACTCACCTTAGCCAACTTTACACCCTTACAATTCAATTGTCGTTTGTTCTCCAACGCAACTACAAACACACTAGCACTGCGACATGCTTCAAAGAAAACTAGATGGTCATCACTCGATCAGGCGCAAAGTTCACCTTTCCGGTTTGCTTCAAATTCTTTATGGGAAGCTACCAGCTACCTGAACAGATACACCCTACCACATGCAGAACCTATCACCTGAGATCAGACTCAAAAAGATGATTATGGTCCCAAGGTTCAACAAAGTATCGGCCGCTCCTCTTCTCTTTACCGTGCACCCCAAAACGGGAAAACCTACCAGAGACTATCACAGCCACCACCAGTTAAGTTTTCGTTCAATCCTCCAGGCTGTCACATTTTTTTAACAGGTCTCTGTAACTGTTTCATACGCCCATAATATATATTTTCGGAACTGTGCGTGCATGTCTTTATAAATGATTTACCATGTTCATTTATGTAAATGTATTGTAACCAGTATTTATTTGTTAACGTCTGTGCCCAGGAATACTTGAAAAGAGGACGTAACTCTCAATGTATACTTCCTGGTAAAAGATTATAAATAACAAATAAATTGAAAGTGTAGACCAGGTAGCGCAACACCAGTCCCCAAAGAACCGCTAAACGCTCGGGTTTCAGGAAGCCTGCTTCAGCCACAGGTGGCTCAATCCGTGGGCTAGTCTTTCACTGAGCACCCCTGTGTGAAGCGAGCCACCTGTGCTGAAGCAGGCGATAAATGAAACCCTGACACCTGCTGGTGCCCTGTCAAAGGCCGGCTCCGAATCATTGCGAACCGCAAGCAGTGAGGTGGCCAAGCTCGGCACGCGCGCATCGCGGCCTTGTGCGCCCACACACAGACTGGAGATTCCCGTTGTATAGGCGTTTTGTACCCTGTGTGCGGCGCACGACGTCGTGCGCGCAGCCACCTGGGACGAAGCCTAACATGCACCCCTATAAGATTATGGGGCATATACTTGTATAGGGCTCCATGCTTTAAAATGGATAAGGAGTTAAAAAGCTGACAAATGCTCATTTGAATGTCATGAAACAGAACCCCAGGCTGCAGAGGAGCACTGTCTCTAAGCGCTAATGGGGAAAGACCCGGGGGCTGCAGACCTGTGAGACATGGAAATGCGCCCACAAGTGGGAATTTTTGTAACTGTACACTTACAATAACAAATGCGTAGGGGGAGGGGATTCCACACTTATCAAGGATCACAGTCTAGATCAGAGAGCTGGGGATGAGGAGACTCTCTGTGCCACTCACACACAGAGCTGGGGATGAGGAGACTCTCTGTGCCACTCACACACAGAGAGTTGGGGATGAGGAGGGACTGTGCCACTCACACACAGAGAGCTGCGGGAGGAGAGACTGTGCCACTCACACACAGAGATCTGGGGATGAGGAGACTCTCTGTGCCACTCACTCACACACAGAGCTGGGGATGAGGAGACTCTCTGTGCCACTCACACACCCAGAGCTGGGGATGAGGAGAGACTGTGCCACTCACACACCCAGAGATGGGGATGAGGAGACTCTCTGTGCCACTCACACACCCAGAGATGGGGATGAGGAGACTCTGTGCCACTCACACACAGAGCTGGGGATGAGGAGACTCT
>WSYH01010375.1:0-17089 GCA_036426205.1 Ascaphus truei | reverse complement strand
CAGACCCAGCCACTGACCCGTGCCCTTAGCACCCAGCCACTGACCCATCGCACCCAGACCCAGCCACTGACCCGTGCCCATAGTACCCAGACCCAGCCACTGACCCATAGCACCCAGCCACTGACCCGTACCCATAATACCCTGACCCAGACACTGACCCATACCCATAGCACCCAGACCCAGCCACTGACCTGTACCCATAGCACCCAGTCCCAGCCACTGACCCGTAGCCATAGCACCCAGCCACAGACCCATAGCACCCAGACCCAGCCACTGACCCGTGCCCTTAGCACTCAGACCCAGCCACTGACCCGTGCCCTTAGCACCCAGCCACTGACCCATCGCACCCAGACCCAGCCACTGACCCGTGCCCATAGTACCCAGACCCAGCCACTGACCCATAGCACCCAGCCACTGACCCGTATCCATAGCACCCTGACCCAGCCACTGTTAGTGATAATTAAGGCTGTGCTAATAGGGTGTGTGTGTGTTAGGGGTAATTAAGGCTGTGCTAATAGGGTGAGTGTATTAGGGATAATTAAGGCTGTGCTAATAGGGTGAGTGTGTGTTCGGGATAATTAAAGCTGTGCTAATAGGGTGAGTGTGTGTTAGGGATAATTAAGGCTGTGCTAATAGGGTGTGTGTGTGTTCGGGATAATTAAGGCTGTGCTAATAGGGTGTGTGTGTGTTCGGGATAATTAAGGCTGTGCTAATAGGGTGAGTGTGTGTTCGGGATAATTAAGGCTGTGCTAATAGGGTGTGTGTGTTCGGGATAATTAAGGCTGTGCTAATAGGGTGTGTGTGTTCGGGATAATTAAGGCTGTGCTAATAGGGTGAGTGTGTGTTCGGGATAATTAAGGCTGTGCTAATAGGGTGAGTGTGTGTTCGGGATAATTAAGGCTGTGCTAATAGGGTGAGTGTGTTAGGGATAATTAAGGCTGTGCTAAGGTGAGTGTGTTAGGGATAATTAAGGCTGTGCTAAGGTGAGTGTGTGTTAGGGATAATTAAGGCTGTGCTAAGGTGAGTGTGTGTTCGGGATAATTAAGGCTGTGCTAAGGTGAGTGTGTGTTAGGGATAATTAAGGCTGTGCTAAGGTGAGTGTGTGTTAGGGAGATCCTATCCCAGCCCTGATGCTGCCCTCCAGGACGGCTTCCTGACGAAGTGGTGTTTTAACTACGAAACGCGTAGGAGTTTTTATTGTCGTTACTGGTCCTTTTATCTGCTATAAGCACCCTGTCTGGGGTCCGCGCGGGTGCGTTTATGATTCTTACTGCTGCGAGCGCTTCAACATTGCGGCGCCTGCACAGTGACGTCACTACTCACTGCCGTGCATCATTTGGGCTTTGGGCTGAAGTGTGAGTATCTCCTGACTAACCCTTTAACCTGGACTGTTACCTAAAATCTGCCTCTCTTCGTTACCTAACGTAACTCACCGAGTCAATCTGGTAGTGACAGTGCTAGGTGGAATACAGATGGTAGTGAGGACTTTAATGCTGGATCTCTGACGCTAAGAACTAACTGCCTTTGTACAACGGAGTAACCCGGCGCCCCAAGTGACTACAATACCCCAGTCCAATGGTCAGTCCATATGGTTAGGGGAAGTTCTTTATATAATTCTTGTTGTGGAAGAAGTAATGGTTCAATTGCAGACTGTTGCTTCCGAGTTCCTCCTATAAAGCAATAGACAAAAGAGAGAAGACCATTGCGCAGCCACACGAACCACTGAACGCCTCCAGAACAGGATTAAAATAATAAACTTACAAACATATTGTGTCAGTGTTCCTTTGAGAGAATCTGTGCTTTAACCAACTTCTTTTTCCCGGATTTCACAAATCCCCTGTGTTTTCCTTTAAATGTCTGCTCACTCTTCTGTTCACTCAAAGCCTCTCCCCTTAGGGATACTCCCCGTGTGTTCCCAGAAAGGAGATAACAAGGGAAATGATGGTGCAGATTTGATAAAATTTAATAACAATAAAATATCGTAAAACCAGCCAAATGCTTACTCACATAAGCCAGGCTGTGATAAGACAGCTGACAATGTGCCGTCCGCAGCTTGATACAGTCAGGGGCAATGATCTCTGTGGCAACTATACTCTCACTACTCACAAACCCCGGTGTTAGCGTCAGACTCTGCACAGGTGCCTGATATCGCTCCCCTTTCCCGGTTCTCATGTGCTGTCGTAGATTGCAGTGTTGCACCCAGTACTCGCGTGCTGTCTCTGCTCTCTGCTCCACGAGGCAGACGTCTCTCTTAGCGCAACTTGATGACTTCACGCTATAGCTACAGCGTTCCCTCTTATCTCCCAGCTACTGACGGACGTGCCCACTCCAACTCCTCCCTCTCCAAACACGTTTCGTGACTCAATGTGGTCACTTCATCAGTGGTGAGGGGGAGTTTATACCTACTGACATATATATATATATACCCTGGAGAGTACTATACAGTTAATTGAATACACAATTACCAAATACACTGTACACCCCACTACCAGCCCGAGTATTACCAGTAGGGATCATACATTAAGATTAAATGGCAATACCTTAAGCACATCTTTATAACATTACCCCGAAGGGTTAAATACACATACTAATACATAAATCCACAATTAATCAATAAAATGCATATAATTATAACATCCTGGTTGCTACCACTAGGGATTTAACCCTGGGATTAAGTGGCAGTAAACTCAGCACACATTACTTGAACAAAATAGTATTAAGAATAGAATAATTAATGTCTAGCCCATGCACGTAAAATAGATGAACCATAGCTTACTGAATGAAAAAAGCATACTAAATGAATCTGTATGACGGGGAAGGGCGTCCTTCAATCTGCTAGAAAGGAGGCCAGGTCAAATTCTATATTTAGGCCACAGGGTGACAAGGTTTTAAGGGTATATATCCAAAAGGTCTCCCTTTTGGATAAATAATTTAATCTGTCTCCTCCTCTCCAGTTTGCTTTTGGGCACTCTATACCCTTGCAGATCAGTCCCTCTGGATTTTGGTTATGTTTATTTTTAAAATGATTAGAAACACTATGTGTCTCTAACCCCTTTCGTATATTATAAACATGTTCTGCCAATCTACGTTGTAGCATTCTCCCCGTCCTCCCCACGTACTGCAAGCCGCAGGGGCACTCTAATAGATACACACAATACTTACTTTTACAATTAATAAATGTGTCTATCTCGTAGCTTATACAAGTTACATTTGACTGAAATTTGTTACCTTTAACACTAAAAGAACATCCAATACATTTACCACATGTATAAAAACCTTTTACATTAGATAGCCATTTTGTACTTTGATATTTAGGCCCACTTAGAGGACAACTAGGCGATATTTTATTTTTGAGGTTTTGGGCGCGTTTATATACAATTTGAGGATATTTAGGCAAAAAGGTACTCAGTATCGGATCTCTCAGGAGAATCCCCCAATGTTTACTCATAATTTTCTTTATTTCTGGGGCCATGCTGTTGAACTTAGTAATAAATGGGATGAATTCTCCTTGTGCAGTGGGTGTACTCTTTTTAGAATTAATAAGAGTTGACCTGTCTACATTTTTAACAGCACACAGGGCTTTATTAACCCTTTCCCTATTATAGTCCCTCTCGATAAATTTATCTCTAAGAGAGTTTAACTGATCCAGACAAACATTGTCCTGGGAGCAGTTTCTTTTTATTCTTAGGGCCTGTCCCTGAGGGATATTCTGTATCCACTTTGGGTGGTGGTGGCTCGAAGCCAAAAGATACGTATTCGCATCCACCTCCTTGTGGTACGTTTTAGTATGTATCAAATTGTTCTCCACATACAGGGTCAGGTCCAAGAAATGAATACTCTGACAATTGCTACTAAACGTAAATTTTATGTTAAAGGGGTTATCATTCAAATAGAGTTTAAATAGCTCCAGTTCTTCCACTGTACCTCTCCAGACACACAGCACATCATCGATAAATCTCTTCCAGAGCACCAGGTTTGCACCATATGAGTTATCATTCCATATATAGCCACACTCCCACATGACCATGAATAGGTTAGCATAGCTTGGTGCAAACCTGGGTCCCATCGCTGTGTCGCATGTCTGGAGAAAGTATTCCCCGTCATAGTTAAAATAATTGTGGGTGAGGATATAATGGATCCCCCCCAGAATAAAGGATTTCAAATCATCCCCCACATTCGTATCTCCCTCAAGTGTTAATTGCACAGCTTTCAAACCATCAATATGTTGAATAGAGGTGTAAAGGGACACCACATCACATGTGACCCAAATACATTGCTCGTTCCATTTAATATCTTGAATTAATTTTAAAACATGTGAAGTATCTCTTGGGTAGGTAGGTGTCTCCTGGACATATTTTTGTAGTAGATGATCTAAAAACTTATTCAAATGTGACGTGAGTGAACCTATGCCCGATATGATACGGCGGCCGGGGGGTCTGGTTGGATTCTTATGGAGTTTGGGAATAAAATAGAATACCGGTATTCTAGGATTTTTAACTATCAGAAAATCAAGTTCTCTTTTAGTTATAATTTCATCCTCAAATCCTTTTCCCACAATAGTGTTTAACTCCCTTCTTAAAACCTCAGTTGGATTACCTACAAGTTTTTCATAGGTTAGTGGGTCACCTAGAATTCTATTGGATTCCTCTCTGTAATAACTCGTATCCATCACAACCAGACCCCCCCCCCCCTTGTCTGCTGATTTAATCACAATGTCTTTATTATCAGTCAACGACTGCACGGCATCTTTCTCCTCTTTTGTCAAATTTTGCTTCTTAACTTTAAAACCGTTCCCTGCCATTTCAAGGTCATTGATAACCATATCTGTGAAAGTATCAATGTAATTCCCTTTTATGGCTCTAGGGTAAAAGGTTGTTCTGTTTTTAAACGGCGTTAGGGGATTGTCCACTTTTCCCTTTTGGGATCTGACTCCCTGTGTTGTAAATTCTACTGACGGGGTCTCTCGGGGAATACTTTTTTAATGTCAACCTCCTGATAAATTTGTGGACATCAACATAAAGCTCAAAACGGTTTGGGCCACGGACTGGGGCAAAATTCAAGCCTTTCTCTAAAACTTTGGTTTCAGCCTGTGTTAGTTTATATGAACTGAGATTAAAAATGTTAGTCTTTTTATCTACCAATGTTTTCCTGGATCTTGCCTTTTTCTTTCTCTTTCTATATTCTCTATGGGTATACTCCCTTTCCTCTCCCTTATGGTCAGACCTAGACCACTCCTGATTATGTTTACAGTTTAATTTTTTACCGCCTTTCGTTCCCTGGGGTTTCTCTATTCTTTGATGAGAGTCTATTTGTCCATTGAGATCAATATTAGGAATATTTGTGTTATTAACCCCTTTTTTTACATTAAAAATTTCTGACTTTGTTACCGATTCTAAATTAGGTTCAGTCTTGGATTCAACAATTTCAATAGCTGAAACGCTTTTATCTCGTTTCCAATTCCTTTCCTTCCCCTCATCATAATCTCTCTCGTCTCGCAGGAACTTTTTCTGTTTAATAATTTTAACCTCTTTGCCTAGTTTGGCCATTTTTTGGATAACTTTATTCTCTAGGATTTTATATTCTGTCATTGTCATAAAGGGTTCTAACTGATCTTTGGAGGGAAATAGCATGAGCGTGTGGAGCTATTTGTGTGTTAAGAAGTTATATAAACCTCAGCTATATAAAAGCCTGTGGGTTAATTTTTGAGAGGCCATAAAAAATGTAGTTCTTAGGGCTCTGGATAAAGCTCCATGTATTTAAACTTTAAGCGAAAGTTCCAATCTAGTAATTATTATTTTTCAGGAAGAAGCCGTGGTGTGCTGCTAGAAAAAGAGGCGTCTAAGAGGGGATATGATAACTATATACAAATATATTCGGGGACAATACAAGGAGCTTTCAAAAGAACTATTCATCCCATGGGCAGTACAAAGGACTCGGGCATCCCTTAAGGTTGGAGGAAAGGAGATTTCACCAGCAACAAAGGAAAGGGTTCTTTACAGTAAGGGAGTTACAGGGTGGGATTCATTGTGACGGTAGGGGTAGCCGGCCTCACATAATAAAGGTGAAGCCGGCTGGCTGCCCCAAAACCGTGTGGCTGCCTCTGTGAGACTCATGTGGCCGGTTTATGTAATGTTTTGTGTAAACCCTTCCAGAAAACGAGCTATAATCACTGTGGAAGGGGGAAAACTGTATGACTGACATTAGGAGAAGGAGGACCGCAGAGATTTCCTTAGCCCACAACTGGGCTGACCTGAGAAAAATATGTATTGATGTACACAGAAGGACTGTATGCTGACAGCAAGACAAGGGGACAAGACCTCTATACCCTACAACTACAACAGAAACATATATGAGACGTTCTTGTTGGACTGTTGTATATATTTATATGTTTAGGGTGGTAACCAGCTTAGCTACCCACCCAGTTAGAAAGGGCTGGAGTAAATGTTTAGTTATTTTCCAAAGTGGAGTAGGCCTTTATTTTGTTTGTATTGTATTGTATTGTATGTCTTTATTTATATAGCGCCATTAATGTACATAGCGCTTCACAGCAGTAATACATGTGGTAATCCAATAAATAACAGATAATATAAATAACAGATCATGGGAATAAGTGCTTTAGACATTAAGGAAGAGGAGTCCCTGCTCCGAGGAGCTTACAGTCTAATTGGTAGGTAGGGAGAACGTACAGAGACAGTAGGAGGGAGTTCTGGTAAGTGCATCTGCAGGGGGCCAAGCTTTATGTGCCATGTGTTCAGAATAGCCACAGTCCTATTCATATGCTTCTTTAAGCAAGTGTGTCTTAAGGTGGGTCTTAAAGGTGGATAGAGAGGGTGCTAGTCGGGTACTGAGGGGAAGGGCATTCCAGAGGTGAGGGGCAGTCAATGAAAAAGGTTTAAGGCGGGAGAGGGCTTTAGATACAAAGGGGGTAGAAAGAAGACATCCTTGAGAAGAACGCAAGAGTCTGGATGGTGCATAACGAGAAATTAGGGCTGAGATGTAAGGAGGGGCAGAAGAGTGTAAAGCTTTAAAAGTGAGGAGAAGAATGGAGTGTGAGATGCGGGATTTGATCGGAAGCCAGGAGAGGGATTTCATGAGGGGAGATGCTGAGACAGATCTAGGAAAGAGTAGAGTGATTCTGGCAGCAGCGTTAAGGATAGATTGTAGGGGAGACAGGTGAGAGGCAGGAAGGCCGGACAGCAGGAGGTTACAGTAATCAAGACGGGAGAGAATGAGGGCCTGAGTCAGAGTTTTAGCAGTCGAGCAACAGAGGAAAGGGCGTATCTTTGTTATATTGCGGAGGAAAAAGCGACAGGTTTTAGAAATGTTTTGAATGGGAGGGGCAAATGTGAGAGAGGAGTCGAGTGTGACCCCAAGGCAGCGTGCTTGGGCTACTGGGTGAATGATCGTAGTTCCAACAGTAATGTGGAAGGAGGTAGTAGGGCCAGGTTTGGGAGGAAGTATGAGGAGCTCTGTTTTAGCCATGTTGAGTTTAAGGCGGCGGAGGGCCATCCAGGATGATATAGCAGAGAGACATTCAGAAACTTTGGTTTGTACAGTAGGTGTAAGGTCGGGTGTTGAGAAATATATTTGTGTGTCGTCAGCATAGAGGTGATAATTAAACCCAAAAGATGTTATTAGGTCACCTAGAGAGAGTGTATACAGAGAAAAGAGAAGAGGTCCCAGGACAGAGCCCTGGGGTACCCCCACAGAGAGATCAATAGAGGAGGAGGAGGTGTTAGCAGAAGAGACACTAAAAGTACGATGGGAGAGGTAGGATGAGATCCAGGATAGAGCTTTGTTCCGAATGCCAAGAGTATGGAGAATGTGAAGGAGAAGAGGGTGGTCCACGGTGTCAAATGCTGCAGAGAGGTCGAGTAATATGAGCAGAGTGTAATGACCTCTGTCTTTGGCAGCATGGAGGTCGTCAGTTATTTTAGTAAGGGCTGTTTCCGTGGAGTGAGCAGTACGGAAGCCAGATTGTAGAGGGTCTAGGAGAGAATAGGTGTTGAGAAAATGGAGCAAGCGAGAGAATACAAGACGTTCAAGGAGTTTAGAGGCAAAAGGCAGGAGGGAGACAGGCCGATAGTTAGAAAGACAGGTAGGGTCAAGCTTGCTGTTTTTGAGTAATGGTATGACTGTTGCATGTTTGAAGGAGGATGGAAAGGTTCCAGAGCAGAGGGAGGAGTTAAAAATGTGCGTGAGCGTAGGGATTATAGTAGGAGCAAGAGGTTTTAGGAGATGGGAGGGAATGGGGAGGGAATTGTTTGTTTTTTTAATGTTTTTCCTTGTTAAAGGAACAGGCGCAATAAAGCGAAGATATAATTTCACCCTAATCGTGCCGACTTCTCCAAGGTCGCTGATGCGGCAGTGGTTGCGGCCACTAACGCCATGGCCCTGGAGGTGGAGGCAGAATCCTCCTTGAGTGAGTCGGAGGGAGAGGCTTACACCCCGGTAGTTGACCAGGTAGCCCTCCTACTGCGGCGGTTGATTTTGTGGGGCTGTGGGCCTCTCTAGGACCAGAGGTGCCCATGGAACAACGCCTGCAGCTTATTCAGATGACGCATCCTGCAATATTCACTCCGGCCCCCTCCACGAACAGTAGTCCTGGTTCCCGAGCCCCCTCAAGGTCGTGGATGGCACCGGTGACATCGATGGGTTCCTGCGTGCGTTTCAGAACCAATGCTCATTGCACCACCTGCCGGAGTCCATGTGGGTAAGATACCCGAGCCCACAGCTGGGAGGGAGGGCACAGATAGCATTTCAGGAGATCAACCGTGCTGACGCTGGAGATTATGACTGTGATGGCCAAGTTTCTGGCTAGGTATGCGGTCACGCCGGAGTCCTAGCATGCCCAGTTCAGGGCTATGGACAAAAGAGCAATGGACACCTATGTGGAGTTCGACTCCGGGCTAACCCACCACAGCCGTCTGTGGGAAGCCGGATGTGGAGTCACCATGTTCCGGGGGCTGATTGACCTCCTCATCCGTGAGCAGTTTCTGCTCAAATGTATACCGGAGGTGCGGGAATGGGTCATAGACCATAAGTTGGGAACTCACGAGGAGGCCGCCACGATGGCAGATGAATATGTGCCACGCAGCCACATTACAAGAAGTGGGTCCTGGCCCTGCTCCCGTGCTAACAACCGAAGTCCCCAGGACAGTTGACTCTTCCCATGATACCCCGCCATGGCCAAGCAAGTCAAGTGCCAGAGGTGCTGCAGCTAAGCCCACAGAGTTTGTCCACGAGCTCTGGTGCTACCAATGCAACCGGCCGGCCCATCTGCGGGTGGACTGCCCAAACCCACCTCTTTCCAGTAACCCCAATCCGGGACAACGCTCTCAAGTGGCGAAGCCGATCGCCTACATTGGTTTGGCCCCAACCACGGAGCAAGAACACACCGTGCAGCAGCTGACCCAGCTAGCGGACCCGGCAGAAGCTGTCGGCATCTTAGACGCAGAGCCGGAGGGACATTGTGTTGCAGCCTGGTGACCATAGGCAATCGGCAAGCTGCAGGCCTGATGGACACCGGTGCTACTGTAACTCTGGTGGTCAGCCCAGAGTTCCTGCTCCCAGGGACAGGGATGCAGGTGAGAATGCTGAATGGAGCCCCCAAGTCATTGCAAGTTGCCCGGGTGTTTCTTGACTGGGGCATCGGTAGAGGAGTCCGGGATGTATGGGTGTTACCTGCCTTGATACAGTCATCTTGCTGGGCAATGACTTGGGGTGCTTTATTTGCTACTATGTGGAGTAAGACGCTCCCATGGCTGCGGTCACCCAGAGCCAAGTCAGGCACCACCCTGATCATCGCTCCCCAGCTTTTGGAGCATACTGATGTCCCGGTGAAGACCAGGAAGGTAAGACAGCATGAGCAAGAGCTTTGTCCCGACCCCTGTCCTAACATTTCCCTTGACAATGTGTCTGAGGGCGCCCGGCCGGAGCTGAGCCAGGAGTTCAGGGAGGCGATGCGGATGGACCCCGATCTGGAGGGCATGAGACTTGGGGCAGCTGAGGCTGTCTCATAGGGTGCACCCGATCGGTTCCTATTGCACCATGGGCTCTTATACTGGGAACAAGCCCCGGGTGCTCCGGTCAAACCATAGACAGGTAGGCGACAGCTAAGGGTTCCCAGGAAGATTAGGGAACAGTTGCTGCAGGTGGCCCATGCGATCCTGCTGATGGGGCATCAGGGTGTCATTCGGACCAGAGCCCAGCTACTGCAGACCTTCTACTGGCTTGGGGCATCACAGTAGGTATCAGCATTCTGCCGCACCTGTGATGTCTGCCAGTGAGTAGGCAAGTCGGGTGACCATGCGAAGGCTGCCCTGAAACCGTTACCGGTGATCGGGGAGCCCTTCCAGTGGCTAGCAGTAAATATAGTGGGTCTGCTCATGATCCCTAGTCGCTCTAGGAAGCGCTACATACTCAAGGTGGTCGATTTCACCCCCTGGTATCCTGAGGCTGTAGCTCTGTCCTCCATCGAAGCGCGTAAGGTGGTGGAGGCTGTGATTGGGATCTTCACCCGGGTAGGTTTCCCAAGCCAGATCCTAACTGATCAGAGGGCGCAGTTCATGTCTGAACTGCTCCAATGTCTCTGGGCTACAGTATGTGCTGAGTCAACTCTCTCCACACAGCCCCCTACCATCCCTAAATGAACAGATTATGTAAGTGGTTCAATGGGAGGGGGAGACCGTCAATACTGATGCCTCTGTGCTGCAGTATGTGGTGGCACTCGGGGATCGGTTAGATCCCTGAGCCCTCATGTGGTTGGCACAGGCTAACCTCGAGGCAGCTCTGACCAGGCAAAAACGCTGGTATGGTCGGAATGCCCGTAGTCGAGAATTCATCCCTGGGCAGCAAGTACTTGTTCTGAAGCCCACTCAGCAGAACAAACTACTTGCCGCCTGTGCCAGCCCGTCCAGAAAGGTAGGCACAGGACTTACCACATATATATGCTCAAGGAGTATCACATGAGTGGACCGGTGGCATTGGCTATCTGTAGCCTGCCGCTGGGAGGTCCGGCGAGCCAGGCTTTGCCCAATCTCCTGGGAGAAGCCCGGCAGGGAGGCTCAGTAGAGCAGTGGAGATCAGTCCCCAACTTGCAGCTCCTCAGCGGGATTAGGTGCAAGAGATGTTAGAGGAGTACCGGGTCCTGTTTAAGGATAAGCTAGGCAGGACCCATCTAACCGATCACCCGGTCAACACCGGGAATCATCAGCCCCTCCACAAGAACGCATGCAAGGTCTCTGCAGAGGTGAAACGGACCATTGAGGGGGAGGTTGAGGAGATGCTGGTCCTAGGGGTAATTGTACGGTCTTCGAGTCCTTGGGCTTTGCTGGTAGTCTTGGTGCCCAAGAAGGATGGGACCACTTGGTTCTGTGTGGACTACCGGCAGCTAAACGCTCAGACCGTGGCAGATGCCTATCCCATGCCCTGCATGGATGAGCTCTTCGACGAGCTTGCCAGGGCCAGGTGTAAGGAATCGGGGAAAGCATCCCCCGCGTCCCCCGCGGTGCGCTCCCTCCTTACCTGCAACTTCAAGAACCTCCACGGACATCTCTACGCGTGCACGCACGGAGAGGCACTAGTGACATCACGGGGCCTGACCCCGCCTCCCATTCACATCACATGACGGCGCCGCGCACACGTGACGCGTGGGCACTGCCCCTAGTTCCGTTTCAACATTCATCAACCTCCCAATCACTCCCACCTGTCTCCTGCACCGCACCACCTATCCCTGCCTCCGCTGTCGCCGCACCTCTAAACCGCCCCTCTGTCTGATTGGATCTCCTCCCCTATATATGCTCAGCTCTGCCACTGGCACTTTGGCTGAGCATAGTTCCTTGTAGCCTTGTCCTCCCACATTCCCGTCCCTCATTGTGCTTTGCCTTGTCTAGCTCTCCTTGCTTTCAGGTTGACCTCCAGCGTACTGACCCAGCTTGGCTTTTGGACTCCGTTTCTCTGGACTATTGACCCCGGCTTACCTCTGACCTCCCGCACCTCTCCAACCCTGACCTCGGCACCCGGACACCAACTATCCTACCGTCTCCTACCTTCGACCTCGGCAAGTACCAAGACTATTCTCCTATCTCCAAACCTTGACCCGGCTTCCTTGACCATACACCGTCCAGTCGTGCCCTCGCTGGCTGTGGGTGGCATTTATCTCTTCCCACCTCAGTACCGGTGACCCGCCTTGTTCGTGGTGAGCACAAGCGTTACAGTATGCTCAGCCCAATGAGCATGGTCCCCCCTGAGGTGGCCCAAGCCCTGTCCAACATTGATGGCAAATGAAAAACCTTTACACGTGGCTGTATATTATATACGTGTGCGTTATATACCTTTACACGTGGCTGTATATTATATACGTGTGCGTTATATACCTTTACACGTGGCTGTATATTATATACGTGTGCATTATATACCTTTACACGTGGCTGTATATTATATACGTGTGCGTTATATACCTTTACACGTGGCTGTATATTATATACGTGTGTTATATAACCTTTTAACTGTGGCTGTATAATTCATCACGTGTGTCGTTATACCTTTACTACACGTGGCTGTATATTCTATACGTGTGTGTTATATACCTTTTCACTGGCTGTTGTAATTATATACGTGTGCGTTTCTACCTTTACACATTGGCTGTATATTATATACGTGTGCGTATAGATACCTTTACACGTGGCTGTATATATAATACGTGTGCGTTATATACCTTTACACGGGCTTATAGTTATATACGTTTGCTTAATACCTTTACCACGTGGCTGTATATTATATACGTTGTGCCGTTATATGATACTCTTATATACCTTTACGTGGCTTTATATTATATTACGTGTGCGTTAATACTTTACACGTGGCTGTATATTATATCCGTGTTACATTATATACCTTTTACACGTGCTGTATATTATATTCTGTGTGGTATATACCCTTTATGCTCCCTTGGCTGTATATTATATACGTGTGCGTTTTACCTTTCACGTGGCGGTATATTATACGTGTGCGTTATATACCTTTACACGTGGCTGAAATTATATACGTGTTGCTTATATACTTTACACAGTGGCTGTATATTATATACGTGTGCATTATATACCTTTACACGTGTCTGTATTATAATACGTTGTCTTATATACCTTTAACGTTGTGTATATTATATACTTGTATTATATACCTTTACACGTGGTCCTGTATATATGTATTATACTTGTTTATTATAGACCTTTACACGGTGTCTGTAAGATTATTACGTGTGCATTAATATCACCTTTACACGTGTCTGTATATTATATACGTGTGCATTATATACCTTTACACGTGTCTGTATATTATATACGTGTGACATATTATATACCTTTACACGTCTGTATATTATATACTTTGTGTAAGTTATTACCTTTACACGGTGGCTGTATATTAATACGGGTGCGTTATACCTTTACACTATGGCTGTATACTTATATATACGTGTGCGTTATTATGCCTTTGTACACGTGGCTGTATTATATACGTGTGCGTTATATACCTTTACACGTGGCTGGTATATGTATAGTACGTGTGCGTTATATACCTTTACACGTGGCTGTATATTATATAAGTGTGCGTTATTACCTTTACACGTGGCTGTATATTATATACGTGTGCTGTTATATTAGCGGCTTTATCACGTGGCTGTATATTATGTATATTTGCTTATACTCTTACCTGGGCTGTATATTAATATACGTGCGTTGATATACCTTTACACGTGGCTGTATATTATATACGTGTGTACGCTATTAATAGTACCTTTACACTGTCTGTATATTATATACGTGTGTATTATATACCTTTACACGTGCTGATATACTATTACGTGGTGCGTATAACCGTACACGTGGCTGTATATTATTACGTGTGCGTTTATACCTTTAACACGTGGCTGTATATTATATACGTGTGGTAATATACTTTCACACGTGGCTGTATATTATTACGTGTGCGTTATATACCTTTACACGTGGCTGTATATTATATACGTGTGCGTTATATACCTTTACACGTGCTGTATATTAAATACGTTGTGCAATTATATACCTTTACACGTGTCCTGTATATTATTAGTGTGCATTATAACTTTACCTGTTGATTATATACGTGTACAGTATTACTATACCTTTACACTGCTGTAATATTATATACGTGTATTATATACCTTTACACGTGTCTGTATCTTAATATATGTGTTGTTTTATACTTTACACGCTGTCCTGTAATATTATTATACGTGTGCATTTAATATACCCTTTACACGTTGCTGCGATATCTATCTACTGTGCATTATATACTCTTTTACAACACGGCTGTATATTATATAACGTGTGCGTTATATACCTTTACACGTGTCTGTATATTCTATAAACGTGTGGATTATTATCCTTTAACACGTGGCTGTATATTTATAACTGTGCGTTATATACCTTTACACGTGGTCTGTATGTATATACGTGTGCATTATATCCTTTACACGTGGCTGTATATTATATACGTGTGGTTATATAACCTTTACACTGTGGCTGTAATTTATATCGCTGTGCATTATATCCCTTTACTTACACGTGGCTGTATATTATATACGTGTGTCGGATATTAGTATACCTTTACACGTGGTGTCGTATAACATTATATACGTGTGCTTATATAACCTTTACACGTGCTTTATATTATATATACGTGTGCAGTTATATACCTTTACACGTGTCATGTATATTAGATACTGTGTACATATTATATCCCTTTACACCTGCTGTATTTATAATACGTGTATTATATACCTGTACACGTGTCTGCTATATATATACGTGTGGTATTTATTATACCTTCCACGTGTCTGTATATTATATACGTGTGCATTAACATTTACAGCGTGTCTGTATATTTCACGTGGCTTATATACCTTTACACGTGTCTGTATATTATATACGTTTGGTGTTGTAAGTATTTTAAAACCTTTACACGTTCTGTATTTAATTACGTGTGTATTATATACTTTACTGTGGCGTATCTTATTACGTTTGCGTTATATACCTTTACACGTGGCTGTATTTATATACTGTTTTATATACCTTTACACGTGCTGTATTTATATACCGTGTCGTAATATACGCTTACACGTGGCTGTATATTATTAGGCTGTGCGTTTATTACCTTTACACCTGGCTGTATATTATATACGTGTGCGTTATATTACCTTTACAACGTGGCTGTATATTTATATACGTGTGCATTATATACCTTTACACGTGTCTTTATATTATATACGTGTGCATAGACACCTTTACTACGGGTTGTTATATTATATACGTGTGTACTAGTATTCATATACCTTTACACGTGGCTGTATATTACGATTAAGTGGTATTATATACTTTACACGTCTGTATATTATATACTTGTGTATTTATACCTTTACCACGTGTCTGTATATTATATACGTGTGCATTAATCCTTTACACGTGCCTGTTGATTACTTGGCATTATATACCTGTTACTTACAAGCGTGAACGTGTCTGTTTTATATAGCGGTGCTAGTTTATATCCTTTACACGTGTCTGGTATATACTTACTGTGCATGTATTTCATTTAATTACTGTGTACCGTTATCTGTATCTATATCATACGTGTGCAATATATACCTTAACCGTTGATAATAACTTATTATTACTACACGTGCTGTATATTTATACGTGCTTACTTCAAACCTGTTGACACGTGTCTGTTATATATACTGGTACTATGTATTATATTACCTTTACACGTGGCTGTCTATTTAGTACGTGGTACAGTATTATATACTTTTACACGTGTCTGTATATTTGAAGCATGTGCGTTATTTATATACCTTTGCACGTGTCTGTATATTATATACGGATTACCGAGTGCTTAACCTCATTATCATTGGATGTTAATAACTTACACGTGTCTGTATATTTATATGTACTTTCGTGTAGTATAATGACGGACTTATCCTTCCGTGCTGTATATTATATACGGTGTGTATTATTATCTTTACACGTGTCTGTTGTTATATTAATCACGTGTGATCTTTATCTCTTTAACGACTGTGCTGTCATATTATATAGTGTGTATTATATACCCTTTAACGTGCTGTATATTATATACTTGGTATTATATATATCTTTACACGTGGCTGTATATTATATACGTGTGTATTATATACCTTTACACGTGGCTGTATATTATATACCTTTACACGTGGCTGTATATTATATATGTGTGTATTGTGTACCTTTATACGTGGCTGTATATTATATTCGTGTGTATTATATAACTTTACACGTGGCTGTATATTATATACGTGTGCATTATATACCTTTACACGTGGCTGTATATTATACGCCTTTACACGTGGCTGTATATTATATATGTGTGCATTGTGTACCTTTATACGTGGCTGTATATTATATTTGTGTGTATTATATACCTTTACACGTGGCTGCTTAATGTAAGCAGAGATGTTGAACGTTGATCCCAGTGTTTGCATCTGTGGTTCATATCATGTGAATGATAGATTGCAAGCTCTGTGGGTGAGAGTAGCATTGTGCGTGTGAGTCACCGTCCGACCTTTATACCACATCTTCCACACGTCAGATTCTTCAGCTCAGCAGATCCTGCTTATCTCAGCTGATAAGAGCCCAGCTGTGCGGGGAACATGTGTGTGTGTACTGCGGGGTATAAAGGAGCCACGGCTGCCAGGGCACAGAGCAGCACACAGCAGCGCAGAGCAGCACACAGCAGCGCAGAGCCGCAGGAGCAGCACGGTAAGAGCCCGACATTCTCCCCTGGGACTGAGGCGGAAACCTTGGGGACCCAGAATACCCACTGCAGAGCATATACACAGGTATATGCGTGTGTGTGTATACAGCGGGGTATATGTGTGTGTGTATACAGCTGGGTATATGTGTGTGTGTGTGTGTGTGTATACAGCGGAGTATATGTGTGTGTGTGTATACAGCGGAGTATATGTGTGTGTGTATACAGCGGGGTATATGTGTGTGTGTGTGTGTATATACAGCGGGGT
>WSYH01010374.1:0-23412 GCA_036426205.1 Ascaphus truei | reverse complement strand
CTCTCTCTCTCTCCCCTACACTCTCTCTCTCCCCCACACTCTCTCTGTCACTCACACTCTGGATCTCTTATTTACCCTATATATCTTAACTGCCCTATACTACACCGAAATCTTAACTACCCTATACTGCTTTCTTCCAGATCTGGCTCAAGCTTCACACGGAAGACATCGGAACCCCCCCTAACCCAGAAGACAGGTAGGGAACACCTCCCCAATGTATAACATTGCGGGAATGAGCGTACCTGGACATTAAGGGACTGCGGATCAGGTAAGATCCCAGGTGGGATTGCTGCTTTAGATATTGTGAAGCGGGGGCATCCAGACATTGGTTAAGGGGTTCAGGAAACTAGTCATTCACATCTGGCTTTTAATTCTAGATCCGACATTTACACACACACATGTAACAAGGACTAATTGTAGTATAATGTAATACAATAAATACATTTGTCAAAAACGAATGTTGTTCTGACTAGGAATTTATTAAATGTATTTTATTTATATATTTTATTTTAAAGCGAGGTTGGGGGCGGGACTAGGGGCGGGGTTGGGGGCGGGACTAGGGGCGGGGTTGGGGGCGGGACTAGGTGGCGAGTAGATTTTTTGGTTGGGCGAGTAGATTTTTGGATGATTTGTCGAACACTGTATATATATATACTTTTTTCACACACAGGTACATCAGCGTAGTTACAATATATAGCTAGCTATATATGAACAATATTTAATGATATATGGTACATGTTTGTATTTTTGCTCACATGAGGCAACATCAACACAAAACAGGACATTAGTGACCAATAATGGTATGTCTGTATGAAAGTTCCTATTGTTTGCCTTGGACATAAAATATTACAGCCAGAACATTATTAGGCAGTAATGCCCTGTTTAGAGGTGTTACATAGACTCTCTGGCTCTCGACTTTGGCTCTACCTGGACTTCGTGACTTCCCCAATCCCTGACCTTGGCAATGGCAATAACTACTCTACCTCTACTACTGGTACCGGCAAGTATTGTCTTCTTTACTATACCTGGCCAGGCAACACTAACACCACAACACTAACACCACACTCCGGGCGCGCTCCCTTTTCTGCGGGTGTGTGTATCCCTACGTCCCACCTCAGCACAGGGGACGGGTCTGGTCTGCGGGCAGCACCGGCGTAACAGCGACAGAGAAGGAGCTACTTGTCGAGTAAGCAAGATGATTGAATCAACCCCTGCGCAAAAGATGGCTGATTTGTGCGTGACTTCTTATCAGCTTCCCGGAGGCTTCCTGGTTGTTGGGGTTGATGGGCACCAGTATCTGTGGTGCCTGTGTGTCCAATGCATGTCACCTGGGCCTGCGCCGAGTACTACAGCACGGTGCCAACAGTGTGGCATTTTCTACCTCTGGCCTACCGAGCCATACTCTACTATTGTGACACCACGAGAGGCCTCTCCAGCGACGCTGGTCGAAGTGGAGGAGGCGGATGTGAAGGCTACCCTGATCCCATATATCACCCCTGTGGTAGGGATCCAGGCCCAGCTACTAAGAAGTGCTTCGACGAGAGAGGAGAGCCACCGCAGTGGAGGTACCGGAGCGGGCCCGTTTCGTACCTATATCCACTGGCGGTGCAGTGAGGACAAGATGTGGCTCCCCAGCGGAGGTGCCAGTACCATCCTCGTCGGACAACAAGAGAGGAAGCCTGTCATCGGGGGTGATGCGCCGGCCGGCGGACCACCCCAGCGGTGAAAGACAGAGTCCACTTACCCGAGAGATGGAGCAGATGAGTCCAGAGACCCCTGACGGAAGCGCTGGTGCAGCCTGAACCGCATAGAAGTCCCACGGCCGTGGTGACTCCCAGTCTGGCGGAGATGGGATCTGAGACTGCTCCGGAGGAACCGCAGAGTATCGCAAGGCAGCGGAGCGGTAAGAGGACTCCACCACCCCCTTACTTCCGCCAGGTAAAGGAGGAACCTATGGAGAAAGAGAGGCTGAAGGCCTACCTGCCTGTCCGCGACCCCGCCGGTCCACCGCTGCCCCTTCCGGTGAGTGATGCACTTCAGGTGCGGGACCCAGAGGCGGATGGAGACTCTGCGATGACCCATGATGATGTCACTTCCAGGTTGACACGTAGCAGAGGCCCGGAAGCCTTCATTGACTCATTAAAGAGAGCCCTCTAGAGGAGGAGTTTGAGACGTCCAAAGCACAAGTGGCAAAGCGAGGAGCCAGGCATGCTCCAGCCAGAGACAGTAAGAGAACATCTACCGGTCGCGGCATCGCCCGACTAAGAGACACTGTGATGGACTATGGCGATCCTATGGTCACCGCCCCTAGCGCCATTGCCCAGGCCACTGCCCCTGCCCCATCACGTTCTATGCCACCGGGTCCTAGTGGGAGTAACCCGAGTAAGACGCCCATGTTTTCTAAGGATTGGCGGGATTGGGTCTCAAGTGATGAGAGTTCTGATGGGGAGATACCTCGGTCGAATGTTATACCTGTACCTAACCCCACTGTGTTTAATCCTGAACCTAGATGTAGGACCACAGGGTCCCAGTCTTCTGCTAAAGCAGGTCCTGTATGTTCTAAGGCACCCAAAATGAATCCCACAATATACACAAATGTCATTAGAGGGAGGCGTAAAGGCTCGCACTCTACTGAGAGAGAGACATCTGGTGTGTCCTCAAGAGCTGATTCAGAGGAATGTATGAGTGTGTCATCCTCATATGAGCACCGAGATAAATGGTGGGCACCGTTATTCACAGGGTATGATGAAGGGATGGACCGTACAAGGTTTGTACTGATAAAGGACGATGTGGTAGATCATTGGTGGGATGTAGGCGTTTACTCTAAACAGGAGGTTGCCGAGGAACTAGACAATAGATGGAGAGAAGGAGATGAATGATCGATGCAGCAGCCGCTCCAAATTACTGGGACTCACCAGGTAAAAGTTAAAAGCAGTACTTTATTGGAGTTACATTAAAAAATGGAACACTCAGAACAAACAAAAATAGAAGAACCTCCTCCCACGCGTTTCGGGCATGAATTGCCATTTCTCAAGGAGTATGACATAGGCAGTGGGAGGGAGCTATTTAAACCCCCCACAAACCCCCCATCAGGCAAGGCTATGAATTAAATCATATATAACCTTGGATTTAAAATAATTGCTTATACATAGTTAATATGCTATAACAGGCATAAGAGTTGATGATAGTTATCTACAGTATGAGCAGCACATGACTATCTATGTATAACAACAAAGATGTGATGTATTAATGGTCTATTCTCTACATGTCAATTATTATATTATATACAATACTATGCAGATTTCAATTATCCAATGCAATTGTTATTCAGACTTCATCTACTAATTCAGGTGTGATACATCTATCTAATTAGCATGTGGGGGGTTTAAATAGCTCCCTCCCACTGCCTATGTCATACTCCTTGAGAAATGGCAATTCATGCCCGAAACGCGTGGGAGGAGGTTCTTCTATTTTTGTTTGTTCTGAGTGTTCCATTTTTTAATGTAAGTCCAATAAAGTACTGCTTTTAGGGAGGCGCATGCGCGAAGCCAAGGTGGAATGGAAGCCTAGTGTTCTAGCTCCCTTCACACCGGCACAAATATATAATAAAAGCGGCACAAGAAGTGATTTTTTTATCCCCACCACAGCCCTATTCACAATGCGGAACACCGTGGGATGCCAACCAGGGCAAAAGCCAAGCCAAAGGGCCCCTCGGTCACTACCTATTTTAACAAAAACACAGAGGCAGCAGCAAAACGCAGCTCAGACATACCCGCGCCAAATATGCCTCAGACAGCGAGAGGTCTGCGCAGAGACCGGATGACCAAGAACTGGTTACTAGGAAGGACCTCCTTGAATTTTGCGGGGAGATGAAACAGTTCTTCCGTAAAGAACTATGGGACCTACGACGAGACCTGGACGGGCTGGGGGAGCGGACCGGAGCCCTGGAAACCAAAATGGACGACAACAATATGGTGCTGCAGCAGACAAATAAAGCAGTGGCTCTGTTGGAGGAAAAGATGAGGGATATCTCCGACAAACAGGAGGACACGGAGAATAGGGATCGACGAAACAATGTGCACATCAGGGGGGTCCCAGAATCAGCCAGCGATCCAGAGGACTTTATGCAGAAGTGGCTGGAGCAGCTGCTTCCTGATAAAACAGCACAGGACCTGCACCTAGATAGGTGCCACAGAGCCCTACGATCCAAGCCACAAGCAGGAGACTCCCTGCGCGATATCATCGTCCGATTCCATTACTATAGAATCAAAGACTCCATCTGTCAGATAGCCAGGGAGAAGAGAGCCCTGGAGTTTGAAGGAATCAAACTCCAGGTATACCAGGACCTTTCACCTGCCACCCTGGCCAGATGCAGAAACCTGGGTCTGATCACTAGGACTCTTCAAGACAAAGGGATAAGATATCGCTGGTTGTTCCCATTTGCTCTCCTAGTAATCAAAAACGGGGTCGCAGATACCCTAAAGAGAGCAGAAGATGGAGATGCTTTTCTCAGCAAGCTGGGTCTTCAACACAAACAAAACACCCCTGGTCCATATCAACCTCCTCACCTTGAATCAGAGGCCAATCCAGCGCTGGAGACTTCCTGGAGCAGAGTGGGAGCCCCTGCAGCCGAAAATAAATAAAGAATCTCGCCAGACACTGTCAATCAGGACCAATTGAACTAATAAAAGAGACAATCCCCATTTCCGACTCACAGAAAACATGGCCGACCATAGAACATAAAGCATCGCCCCTCCCCACCCCCCCGGTCGTCACCTCCAGAAACTACAGGCAGCAGGGGAAGGCAGCCATCGCACAGGAGGTCAGTGGCGGGAACCCAGGCTAAGAGCGCGAACGGGAAGGAGGCGGCGCCATTGATGATTTCACAGCGTGGCGACACAGGACCATCCCCACACAGGCGACACAGGAACAGCCGAAACCCCCCTCTGACCACAAGACACCCCGGGGGCGGACAGTCTCCGGAGCAGCTGGTCTCCGGGTGATCCGCCTATGGAGAGGACAGTCACGGGGTCGGGCTAGGGAGGGAGGGAGGGGACGCGAACCTGTCAGGTGCCAAAGGAAGCATGTGAGGAGGAGAGATAGGGGTCACCAAGAAGCTGCAGGCCCCACAAGGGGGAGAGATGAGCTCTAGGGGCCAGAAATACTAACAAGAGTACTAACGGAGTAGACCCCTGAACCAGGGAAGAGGAGAAAGGGCCACACAGGGAAGGGAACTGCAGGTAGATCCTGTGAACAGAACTCACAGCCACAGGTAGCGGGGGGAATCCGGTCACCTTAAATAAAGGGACACAGATTAGAGTAGCTAGGAGGGGGAGATAGGGGTCCAGAATAGCAGATCCCCATAGGTGAGCACAGGGAATAGCTATTAGGCCTTAAATTGAGCAGGCTTATGAGAGGAGGGTTCAGAAGACAGAGGGGCTGCTGGTCCCTGATTGGTGCGCGGTGAAGTCAGACCCGACCATTCGGATAGGTATGCAATAACCTCAGAAGGGAGCATTAAAAGAACTCCAGTGGGTCATGAACAGGGGGAAAGGCGTCAAAATATTGGTCCTTGTTGTAAACAGTTCTGTCATGTGATTCAACCCTAGGTTTGTTGTGTTGTTAAGTTATGTTATTTCACATTGCCACTTTATTTTCTCAGCACGAAGCTGGAGGCGGGATTGGATGCTCGGAGATGCCCACAGTGGGACCCTACTCTTACATACTTCCGTCCGACGGAGAAACAAACCTATACCTAACCCCGAATTCGCTAACGCGGGCCACAGAGAGACGGTACATAAGTCTTTCTGAGAGGTAACAAAGCTAGAGGTCACACTGGCTTGCAACACCACACCACATACGCACGGAAAGCCCAAGATGACCCTTAGTGTAAGCGTACAATAACAAATAGGGAAAGAAGAGATATGCCCTCCTTATACAATAAACAGATACCTCTATAATTTGGGCTCAAAAAAGGAGGAGAGGGGAAGTAACAAAAGAAAAGAGGGGGCAGCGTTTGCTAACTGACGGGGAATCTCCGAGCATTCGAGCACATCGTCTGAAATACAGCTAAGTTTTATTTCAAGTTAATTTTGTTTGATGAATTGCACTATAATAGGTTATTGTGCCGCAATTAATTTCATTCCACCTGGTGGAAAAATGCCGGTGCGAGCTAGCTTTGGTAGTTCGCCGGCGCCTCAAGAGGGGACTCATGGAGCTATCTCATGAGTACCATTTTGCCATTCTGTGGACAGCCCCAAGAATACCTGGTCGCCTCCGGGACAGGGACCGGGTGGCTGTCCAAAATAGGGGGCAAGGGAGCTGACTCTGGTCACACCCAGACACGGCTCTATACTTTTAATTTTAAATTTTGTGCATTTTTTGGTTCCCTCCCCTCCCTCCCCATCCCCTCCTTTCCCTCCCCCCGAGGCGTGAGACCCCTCAATTGGTGAGAAGCGATGGTCCTCTCTTGTGGGGATCCTAGGAATACACTCACATACCACTCTACACTATATAGATAGCAAACACAAAAACGATACCATCTTAGGAAGCTGCCCGAATACCGCATCATGTAAATGGCCATAAATATTATATCTAATAACGTAAAGGGCCTTAATAGCCCCACGAAAAGGAAAGTAGCATTTACAGACTATAAAAGAAAACAGGCTGACATTATTCTTCTCCAAGAAACGCACTTCAGCCGCAGCAGCTCACCCAAATATCTAGACAAACAATATTCGCAATTCTATCTAGCGTCTGCTGCTGAAAAAAAAGAGGGGTGGTCATTATCTTCCATAATAGAGTCCCATTTGTCTTAGAGACACTCAGAAAAGATAATGACGGCAGATTCCTAATAGTGGTTGGGACGATCCAAGAACAACCAATAACACTGGCCTCAATCTACGCTCCTTGCGAGCAGAGTCCTGACTTCTTCCGAGAATTTTTTCAGAAGCTACATCAAGTTGCCATAGGCCATATTATCCTAACAGGGGACTTTAATCTGACACTCAACCCGAAAATGGACAGGACTGGAGTAGCCAGAAATTCCCGGAAAAAGGTATTAGATGCTTTAAAGATAGGCCTTAAAAAAACCCAGCTAGTCGATATATGGAGGGAACTCCACCCCACGGAGAAAAACTATACTTTTTACTCCCATCCCCATGACGCATACAGCAGAATCGACTACTTCTTCATCTCTAGTAGACTGGTCCCTTTGGTCTCCCACGCAGGGATTCATGATATTTCATGGTCTGATCATGCGCTAATAGAGCTGAGGTGCAACCAAATTCGTTCTGACAGACCGGGCGCAAACTGGAAGCTGAATGAGTCACTTCTAAAAATCCCAGACATATGTGACCTGGTAGGTGAGGAGATTAACCAATTCTTTACTATAAATTATGGACAGTAGATGCCCATTCCACTCTATGGGAGGCCCAAAAGGCAACCATAGGGACACACTAATCTGAATAGCAGCCAGAAGGAAAAGGGAAAGAAACAATAAGATTGTGGCGCTTCAATCCAAACTACATACCCTCACATCTGGACACAAAAAAAGATCAGACCCCCAGGCTCTAATAGAGCTAAAAAATACCAAAATTGAACTCAACCTACTGATGGCCTCTCAGGCGGACAAATCCCTGAGCTGGTCAAAGAGGAAGTACTATGAAAAGCAAACAGGCCAGATACCATGCTAGCACGCAAATTAAAAACCAAACAGTCAAATTATAATATACAAGCGATCCATTTAAAAAATGGAACCACCACAGCCAACCCTAAAAACATAGTCGAGGAATTTAGACAATTCTATGAAAACCTATATAATTGTCAGGAATCCACTCCGCGGGTTACTGGTTACCTTATTACCTTGCGGGTCACGCGTTGCCAGTTCGGAGAACAGCTCTTCCTGATGTTTGCTGCAGCCTGGATTCACTCACCAAAGCTATACACACTCCCTCTGGTACTCTACTGCAGCTGTGCACACTCATATTATGCAACCTAGACTTGCATGTTCACTTTCATTGGAGCAATAGCTGGGCTCACACCCCGCTGCGCGGTGTGTAGACCTGCTGCTAACTATAACACGCATTAGTATTAATAGTGCGCGCACACACCTCTGTCTAGACGGCATACCTTGCCGAGATAGTCCTACCGATTCACCACTGTTCTGCCCAACTCTTGCTTGTACTCCTGTGCTGAAGCGGAGGTTTCCCTTGCGTCCTTCAGCTTCCTGTTCCCCTTGTGCTGAAGCGAGCTTTCCCTTGCGTCCTTCAGCCTCCTGGATTCCTGCACTGAACGGAGGTTTCACCCCTGCTCCTTCAGCCTCCTGGATTCCTGCACTGAACGGAGGTTCACCCCGCGTCTCAGTCTCCTGATTCCTACACTGAAGCGGAGCTCTCCTGTGTATCTACAGCTCTGGTTCCTGGGGCCTACTCTTTCCCCTAATCTAGAGAGGCCGTGTCCTGGTTCCTGCTGCGCTGCTACAGAGGATTCCTACTCGCTCAGGACTCTTGCGGCTGTAGCACGGTTTAACACCGTGCAGCTAGGCGGTGTGTAAATCTGGTCTATCTTCCCCTCCTGGACCAGTACCATGGGCCATGGTCGCCGCACGCGCAGACCCCCCACCCCCGCGCTCATAACCGAAGCGGGGTTTCTCCTGACTCCCTGTTGCCGAACTCCTGCTTGGACAATGTTTATTCTGACGTCTCCTATCCTGACCCTGGCTTGTACAACGACGATGCTGTCTTCTCCAATCCAGACCCTGCTACGTACGACTATGAACTGCGCAATCCGGATCAGCCTGCGAGGTTTAAGGTCGGTGCTTTTACAACCCTACCTACCTCAGCCACGCGGTCCGACCCGAGTTTGTGGCGAGCACAACCGTGACAGTATGCTCGGCCCCACAAACTCGGACCGTCCTGTGGTGAGGGTTGGTAAGTTTTCTGTCTGAACTCCTGTCCCGGCCCGCGACCAGTCCCAGTACCTATGCGAAATACTACCTCAAATGGGAGATCCGTTTATGTTTTGAAGTTTAAGCCCTTTGCAAAAAAATACGTAAAGATCTCTTTTTTGAAGGCTTATCGCCTCAGTACTTAAAACAGCTTCTGGCCGCTAGTATTCCTTCCCTGATTCCCCTTTGTCCTGGTAATGTGAATCCTGTGAAACTGCCACCGCCTGTAATAACACTCCATGCCCTGGCCTTATCATTGGCATTTACGTAGTACCAGAGGATCTCTCCTCATGTTTGCTCACGTACAAAGATACTCTGCATACTTTCCATAACATTGGACATTTGCATAGAGAACAGGTTCCCTCCTCGCCAGCGGCGCTGACCGCTTGGCGGTCCCGCTCTGCTGCCTCCTGTTGCTAAACCTGGGAGCATACCTTCCTCTCCAGGAGATGACAAAAACTGTCCCACTAGCATTGCTCTCCAACGTAGTTACTACCACGGTCCCTAGCCCTGATTGTTTGCCTGGTGTCCTGATTCCAATGATATGCTACTGTAACCCCAACCAAACAGGCCTGTGCGCTTCCTGTTCCGTCGAGAAAGAATCCCTAAGTTCTGTTCCCAGGGTCATTTCTGTATTAACCCCTGTGGGGCAGTCTCTGAGTTTCCTTTTGTAATTCCCTGTTCTCTCGCCAGCTAAGGTCACGCCCCTAGCACCAGAAGAGAGATCCCAGTCTTCCCCATTCAGAGAGAAGTCTAGCTATGTTTTACTCTCAGGTATGGTTCTGAATTAACCCCTGTAAATTCTTGCTGCCTCCAAGTTAATGCCTTTGTTTTAGCCTCAGAGAATGAGTCCACAAGTCGAGCAGCAGAGGTTGCATTGAAGGAGTCCCCTAACCTTAAGGATTCCCTAGAAATTCTTTGATAAATCCCCTGCTTCAGCTCAAGTTTCCGCAGTTTCACACCTCCGGAGACTTCAGCTAAAGTTTCTGGTTCCTGAAAATGATTCAGGAGTCAGGTTTCCTCCTAAGCTTACCACAGAGTTCCCCTCCCGGGTATTTCACTGAACCAGTCTGTCGCCCAGAGAGCGGTGATCCCTGCTTCAGTGCATAGTTCCCACATTGTGGAATCTGCAGTTCATTTTTGTTTCCCCAGACATTCCTTACCAAATACCTACTTCAGAGAGCCAGTACATTTAGGTTTAAAACCCCCGTGTACTGTCTGGGTGCTCCTCTTCACTAAGTTTAGGATTAAACGTATACAGTAGTTCTATGTCTCTCCTGGGGTTCATGTTGTGTTCCCAGGAGGGTTGCTGACACACGGCTTTCTCTCAAAAGTGACGCTTTTTCATTTATACTAGTAAGAAGCCTGCACACTGTTTCCCCTCTCCCTGAATTGTGTCTTACTGGCCTGAGACTCTGAGAGGTAATGATTTCCTTCAGATTCTGAATCTCTTCCTACAATGGTTAGCTCTGACTGGGGCCCCCCTGATTTCTCTGTCCAGGCTAATCTTCAGGGTTCAGCATATCTGTAGTCACTCCCTAGTACTGTCTGAGGTAATCATGCATATATTCACAGTCTTAGGCCTCGGTCCCAGCTGCGCTCGTTGGCGCGGGCGGCAATGTCGCGAGTTCCCCACCAGCAGGGAATCCTCCGGGGCCGGTCCCGGTCCCCATGGCGGCACAGCTGACTACACGCTGTCGTGCGTCAGCCGCTGGAGACACCAGAGAATGGTGTTTTCTAGCTTTGACGCGTGACGTGTGTGGCTGTGGCCAATGGGAGGAGGCTTCGGGAGGAGGAGAGGCTTCGGGGAGCGGGAGGAGTTGTGGAGTGAAAGCAGGTGAGTGCCTTTCTCTGTGTGTGGTCTGAGTGCGAGTGCGTGCTGTCTGTGTGTGTATGTGTCTGAGTGCGTGAGTGCCTGTCTGTGTGTGTGTGCCCGAGTGCCTGCTCTGTCTGGTGGCGGCGGTGTGTGTGTGTGTGTATGAGTGCGTGAGTGCCTGCTCTGTGTGTGTTGTGCGCGTGTATGAATGAGTGCCTGCGTTGTGGTGTTTAAACTTACCTTCCAGCCCAGCCCGAGTCCGTGGAGGGAGGGGGGGGGAGAGCGGGTCCCTCCGCTCAAGCCACGCCCCCTCCCTGTCAACCCCACCTCCGCCACCTCCTGATCAAACCTCCACCTCCCCCACCTCCGATCAAACCGCCCACCTCCACGCCCACCTCCGATCAACCTCCCACCTCCGCCCACTCCCGCTCCCTACAGACGCAATCGCGGTCTGTGTCTCCCAACCGCCTGTACAGCGCAGTCTGACTCTGAGGCGCCTTAGCCTTAGGTTAAATCTGAGCTATAGCTGCCGTCTGCGCACGACCCGTCCCTCAGTGCTGTGTCATAGCCCTGATGCTCAAATGCGCCTTCTGCAAATCTCCGCGGGCCTGATCTGAGTGTGGGAGCGGCTATGCATGCACTGATGCCTCGTGAAATGTGCCTTGCTGGACCAGTCATGCATGCTGTCTAAAAATGCGCAGCAAACATGGGCTTGCTCTGGGAGAATTATGCTCCTGTCTTAAAGGGTTTTTTTCTCACATGTCCAGCAAATCTAGAACCTCTGTAATTGTTCTAGTCACTTATCAATACATCTGATTTTTTCTCTAATCAAACCCAGACACCCTTACTATCTGTTGGAGTCTGGGATCAGAGATTTTGCACTAGAAAAACACACTATTTTGTTGTGTCAGGTTAGGCCCCTGTGGTAGGGCCTTGCAGTTTCAGAGAAAACTCCTTGTACTCCTAAGTGCCTGTCATTAAGAGTTTTCATAAGTCATACTTGCTGCTTGTTGATTCTCAGGTCTCTGTCACTGTGGTACAGATTTCAGCTTCTGATGTTAGTTTCCCTCCACTACCCTGGCTCTGCCTTTTTCTCAAGTTCCTGATAGGAAAATTCCAAGGTTCTATTCCTGATTCACTGACAATACTCTTCCAATGAAGATTTCCCAGTTTTGGAGAGCTCTACTGTTGTTTGCTTATCTGCTCCTGCTAAACCATGGTTTGGGCCTCGGATTTTTCAGTTCCCCTGTTATTTCCTCTCAGTTGGAAATACTCTGTACGTATCCAAGATTCGGTCCCAATGCCTGGTTTACTGCATGCCTTGTCACCTTCCATACCAATACCGGGAGAAGCTTCAACCAGCCTATACCCTTACTAACCATTACCTGGGAGCCTTCTAGAGGAAAAATTCCTCGCAAATTCCAACATACAGTGGTCAGCCAAGACTTTTTTGTTACAAAGTCCCTCCTGGTATATTCGATCAACTAGCAGGGCCTGATCCTAGAGTCCGGTTCCTTTTTAAGGACTGGGCTTTCATGGGGGTCCTTCTTCCGTTTCTGTCTGTCTGGGTCCTCTGGTTCTTCACAGCCCTGGATTTCCAAGACTTTTGCGAGGCGAGCCATGTACCAAGGATGTTTCTATCCATCTATCTCATATCCTAGAACTGTACTCACCAAAAAGAACTGCTCGTTTACGGATATCCTTTCCTCCTAAGGAATTTAGGAACACTCAATGTCCCCAAAGACCCTGGATACCCAATGTCTGGCCGCAAGTTCTCACCGGGGGGAGGTATAAATAAGATACAAAAACACAGCAAGTACCACGTCTGGCTCACGACTCTAACCCCAATCCTAGACGGTAATCAAACACGAAACAACAATTAACCCACGTCTCCTCCCCTCCCCCTCCCGTTGCTGACAGCCTGCCTCTCCATGTTCGCTCCCCCGGAGGCACTCTCCCTGCGTGCCAAACTCGGCAGGTACCTGTGGGGTGGTGGGGGGCAAGTAAAAAATCCCCTCCCACCACTCAATCGTCTCTCCACATATCGTTAAACCCATCCCCCGCTCCCCATCCTCTCATTCTCCTCCCCTTTTTCCAACACGACCCCCTTGCACCCCCCCCCCCTTGCAGACCCCCACCGGCCCCACCCCCTTCTGGCTCGTGCCGTGTGGCCCCGTTCTGGAACAGCTCTCCTGATGTTTGCGTGCAGCCTGGATTCACTCACCAAGCGATAAATACAACACACTCCCTCTGGTAATCTACTGCAGCTTGTGGGCAGCTATTATCAACCCTCGACTTGCAATTCCTTCATTGAGCAATACTTCACAACAACCCCCGGCTGGGGGATATGGGCCTGCTGGCCTTTAGTATGCCTTCCCTAATGCGCCTTGACGCGAGCATGTCCCTTACCCTTTCGGGACGTCCTCTTCCTCTCGGATGTTCACCACTGTTCTGCCACAAAGCTTCATGCTTGTACCCTGTGCTGATTCGGTCCAGCGTTTCCGCGTTGCGTCCAATTGTCCTTCAGCTTCCTGTTCCCCTTGGTGCGTCGTCGGTGAAGCGGGTAGGCTTTCCCTTGCGCGTCCTTCACGCCTCCTGTTCCGCTCCTGCGTCGAAGCGGTCAGGTCTTTTTCTACACCCCCTGCGTCCTTCAGTCCCCTCTCTGCCTATTCGCCTGCACTTGGACCGCTCTAGGTTTTTTTTTTTCTCTTTTACCTTTCAGAGCCTGCATGCGCTCTTGTTCCCTCTAATCCTCGCCCCTCCCCAGATCCGGCGTCACATTTCTGACCCGTGCGGATGCTTCGGTTCCTTCGGTCTCCTGTATTGGGCACACTGAACTGAGCTCTCCTCCCTGTGTATCCTACAGCTTCCTGGTTCCTGGGGCCTACTCTTTCCCTAATCTAGAGATGCCGTGTCCTGGTTCGTGCGGCTGGCTACAGAGGATTCCCTAGCCCTCTCAGGACTCTTGGCGCTGTAGCCTGGTTTAAAACCATGCACTAGGGCTGTGGTGTAAATTTGGTCTATCTTGCCACTCCTGAGAACCAGTACCATGGGCCATGGTCGCCGCACCGCGCAGAGACCCCCCCCCCCCCGCGCTCATAAGGCCGAAGTCGGGTTCTCCTACTTCCCTGTTGCCGATACTCCTGCTTGGACAATGTTTATTCGACGTCTCCTATCCTGACCCTGGCTTGTACAACGACGATTCTGTCTTCTTATCCAATCAGACCCACTGCGTACGTACGACTATGAACTGCTAAACAATCCGGATCACCCTGCGAGGTTTAAGGCTCGGTGTCTTTTAGCACCCAAAGCCTCAGCCACGCGGTCCGACCCGAAGTTTTGTGGGCGAGCACAACCGTGACAATAATGGGGAGAAGGTGGCACATAACTCTAAAACTACAAGAGCTGTAGAAGATTTTCTAGCAAGCTCAAACCTGACAGGCCTAAGCGAGCTGGACAGAGAGGTCTTGGGAGCAGAATTCACATTAGAGGAACTGTCCCAGGTCATCAAAGACCTCAAGCCTTCAAAGGCCCCCGGTCCAGATGACTTCTCGGGGCTCTACTACAAGAAGTTCAGTAAGAACCTAGCCCCATGGTTGCTCCGAATGTTTAATGCTGTTTTAGCGGGAGCTCCGTTTCCGGAGCGGATGCTCCAGAGTCTATATCACTGATTTATAAACTAGGAAAAGATCCGCAGGATTGCAAAAGTTATCATCCAATCTCTCTAATTAACACAGATATTAAAATTTACGCCAAATTACTGGCCAATAGATTGAGTCATATCCTGCCCAGACTGATACATCCAGATCAAGTCGGCTTTATTAAAGATAGACAAGCTGCGGACAGCACCCGACAAATCATTGATCTGGTAGAGATAGCCAATATTCAGAAGATACAAATTATGATATTAAGTCTGGATGCAGAAAAAGCATTTGACAGGATTGACTGGCCATACTTAAAACAGATGCTTGGGGCCTTCGGTTTTGGGGAGCAGGTGAGTGACGCGATAATGTCGCTATACTCAGGCCCCTCTGCTAGGGTTATACACCAGGGCTTCCCGTCAACCATATTCCAAATTAAAAGCGGCACAAGACAGGGGTGCCCATTATCTCCCCTTCTATTCACCCTATGTATGGATCCCCTAGCAGCACAGCTCTGTAACAACGCGGATATTTCAGGGATTACTATACATTCGCAATCCCATAAGGTGGCCCTGTATGCCGACGACATCTTGCTATTGATTTCCAAACCCCTTACCTGTCTGCCGAAACTATTTGATCTGTTAGAAAAATTTCATAGAATATCCGGATTCAAAATAAATCAAACCAAATCCGAGGCCCTGAATAAAAGCCTCTCAAAAGAAACAGAAAAATTATTGAGTCTGAACTTCAATTTCAAATGGCAACAAAAAAATCTCAAATAGTTAGGAGTCCACATCCCTAAGGATTACAAGGGCATCTACGAAGCAAATTATCCCAAACTGATTCGAACCTTGAAAGAGAACCTAAAAAAGTGGGTGCCCCACAGGATCTCCTGGATAGGTAGGATACATAGCGTAAAGATGAATATCCTCCCCCGTATCCTCTATCTATTTCAGACACTACCAGTGCCACTGAGACTGAAGGACATACTCTCACTTCAGTCTGAAATCTCCAACTTCATATGGGGAGGGAAAAAACCGAGAGTAAACAAGACAATTATGAAAAGAACCACCTGGACGGGTGGCCTAGCGGTACCTTGCCTGTTATCTTACTATAAAGCGGCGCAATTGTGTCAACTCACACAATGGCAGACTAACCCAGCATTGAAAAGATGGGTAGATCTGGAAAAAAATTTTTGCTCCCCATTGGAGTTAAACAACCTGCTTTGGTTACCTAAAACAGCTACTAGGCTGGCTGGACAGCCGCTTTCCTCGATGGCTAACTCATTGTCGGTTTGGGAGACTTCCAAATTTAAACACGCATTAACCTCTAAACACTCACTGTTGTCCCCGCTTTGGGGCAACCCTGATTTTGCACCAGGTCTAGCGGAAGGCGCAGCAACTAACTGGTGAAAATATGGATACCTTAGGTTAAGAGATCTGGAAGGTAACCAAAGTAAAATCAAATCATTTGAACAAATCAGATCAGATAAAAACATCCCACACTCCGAATTTTTCCGATACCTCCAGATCAGAGCGTACTATAACAAAAATTCCCCCTACCCCCCCCCCTCCCCTTAACTACATTTGAAAAGCTCTGTCTGACAGAAACAGACACACGGGGACTTACATCGCAGATGTATGAGGAAGTGGTCGGTTCTTGGAGCGCACAACAACAGCAAAAACCGACGTATAGAGTCAGATTGGAAACAGACCCAGGAGAGGAACTGGAGGAGGAAGACTGGTCGGCCATACTAGAGGCGACAGCTAAGAGCTTGATCTGCACAACTTTGAAGGAGAATGCATATAAAGTACTGATGAGATGGTATCTCACCCCACTATAATTATCAAGGTTTGTGCCAGGATACTCCCCGCTTTGCACAAAACAGTGTGGAGAATCGGCCGACCTGTTACACATGCTGTGGTCGTGCCCTCGAATCTCACCAATTTTGGAAGAAATTAGAAATTGGATCTAGAGGATTTTTGACCTTGCAATTCCCCCGGACCCGTGGCTGTTTCTCTTGAACAGACCATGGCCGGGCCTCTCTAAATCCGGAAACAAACTAGTTGCACATTTCGCAACAGCAACGAGGTGCGAGATCGCAGCATTGTGGAAACAACCTGTGATCCCAAATATTCCCAAAATTCGAAACAGATTATGGTATGTATGCCAGATGGAAAAATTAACGCGTTTAGTTAACGACACTGGCACCAACTTTCTAAAATTCTAAAATTCTGGACGCCTTGGTTGGCCCAGACAGATATCCCAGGGATACAGATAACCACAATTTGGCAATGATAGTCATAAATGCATTCTCACTCAAAGTGGGGGAGCTCGCCCCAACAGACCTACTGACGACGCACTTAGAATGGATATAACCTTAGAGATCAAGCAAGCAAACCCGGTAGACCAAACAGATGAATACCACGGTGGAATGGACATCGTACTAGTCACAGTAGTACCAGCCTCTGGGCTTCCCACCCCCACCCCTCCTCTCACCCCCCTTCCTTCCCCATCCCTATTTTGATCCTAAGTTTAAATTGTCTACTGTACCTTATTACTTCAAGGAAGCTATATGTTAATATTTACAGTATTCATGTATAAGGGAGATATTGCAAGTATCTTTTACTTATGTTATACAAAAGGATGTTCTTTTTTTTGTACAATGCGATACTACTTATATGGACAAAAATTTTCAATAAAATTGAAGTTATAAAAAAAAAAACAAGTACTGCTTTTAACTTTTACCTGGTGAGTCCCAGTAATTTGGAGCGGCTGTTGCATCGATCATTCATCTCCTTCCTGATACATCGGATCGTGCCCGTGCCGGGGAGGGACGTCACTTACCTTCGACACAGTGACATGGGGAGAGAGAGTGAGAGCAACGGAGGACGGCTTCATTGTGAGTACTTGCAACTCCAGGCTGATTCCTATCACACTGCACCACATACAACGACATTGCTTTGTCTCAGTTTGGTTAGCAGTGATCTCTCCAACATCCTCTCCCTACTCACGCTCCTTTATTCTCCATTATGCTTACCACTGGCATATGCCATCAGGTACATTGCCTTTGAGCTCTTCAGACGGCTTTCCTTATCTACAATAGATGGAGAGATCATGCAGAAAGTAGAGACACCCAAAGGTTCATCCATCTTATATGATGACATTGCGCCTGAGGAGCCTAAGTACTGGGTACTGCCAGGAAAGGCTTGGAACCGGAAACTGACCAAATTAAGCAGAGCAGATAGAGCCATAGTGGCGAGATACAGACAGTATCATGGGTATGAGTTCCCGTATGTACCAGAGCCAATCATGCAGGAGATTGAGGATCAGAGAGACACCTGACTCAGAGACCCTGTCATTGAATATCTAAGAATTAAGCGCAGTAGCTCTGTGTATCTGAAGGAAGAAGAGATATGTTCCCTAATGAGAGTTTGGAGTCCAGACAGGAACATATACATGCACAAGATAGTGTACAGACTGGAGAATGGGCCTCTTCAGCCCTTCTTTGTTAAGATTGTAGATCATAATGGATGGGAAATAAGGAAGCCTGATCCCCGCCATTATTACTGAGGGTTCTCCATGTTGGAAGTTTCCCGCTGTTTATATCACCATCTGGGTGTTATAGTTCTGTGGATGTATTAATTTCATTGTCTGTATTGTTTACAGGTTGTTCACCTGCAAGATGGCCCTGCAAATTAGGTCCAAGTGGGGACCATTGGATTCCACCTGAGGGAGAGTTTAGCCCTGGTAAGTTTATGGACTATATTTTTACTCTCCTCCTGGCGGTAATCACTGTGTAAGGGCAGGTTTGCCATGAGTTATCATGGGTTTTCCCCACTTCAAGCACTTGCCCTGAGATAGTGAAGGGAGGTCACCAGACTCTGTGTTCAATCAAGAGGCACAGGGGTAGTGACTGCTGAATCTAATTATGGCAGTGCAACTTCCTATTTAGAGAGTGAGTCAAGTGTATGAGTCAGTCTAGTGAGTTAGTGGGAGTGTGTTAGTAGAGTGAGAGAGAAGGTTAGAGCCTAATGAGTAGAGCTGATAGATATAGGTAGGTGGACCAAGTACCTCTCACCCTGCTTAGGGGGTGAGGGAAGAGCTAGCCCCACTCTGGGTAGCCATTGTGTGAGACTGGAATCTCTCATCTCTGGGAGGGGATTCTGCAGTAGGGATTCCACCCCATATCCCTGGGGCATACTACAGATGGAGGCGCTGCACCATTGAAGGAGAACGAAGGCATTCACCTCAGAGACCTGTCATGTTGTCCCCATCACAGATCACTGTTTTTAAGTTTTAACACCCTTTTTAGCTTCATTCATTGTAACATCGCCGGAAGAAGAGATCAGTGTATCTCGAAAACTCGCAAGAATAATAGCATTTCGTTAGCCACTGAACGGTATCGTCTATTCATGTTTTGATTATATATATATATGTAACGGGTATTCCCCCCCCAATCGCAGATTATACTGTGGGTGCGGAGAAACATACAGTGTTACCATAGGGGTGGTGCATTACCTGTTGGCTCACAGGAGGGATGAGCTTCTGCCACGGGGAACCTGGGGCAATGTATATGGGGTAACCACTTACTCAATTCAGCGCCTCCACCTGCGATGGCTCCCACCATAGGGGGAGTGGTTCCTCGCAGGACACACACAAATAATCAATATTCACACACAGTGATATATATATTAACTAATACCATTTACTGGAAACAACATATAACACAAGACCATACAAACATATCAGAACAGGTGTCCCTCTCTCGAGGAGACACTTACTGCGACGTCCCGCAGGACGCTTCCCCAACACCAGGTGATCCCACCCAGTGTCCAAAGAACCCCACCCAATGTCCCGCACTCTTGCAGAGATAGGCAATGGGTGACTGCGCAGCCACAATTACACTAAGGGCCCGTTGGTGCACGTATGACGGTATAGTACCTGCCGAGCACTCCGGTGCTCAGATCAGCAACAACTTCACAAAGGATCAGTCGTAGGATGACGTCATCTGATCCCCAACCGGCCTCCTTGCATGCGGACCACCAGGGGCGATCCCAACCTGGAAACAGTCTCTGCGGACCCCAACTTGGATCTGAACCTCTTAGCAGGAACCGCAGCGTCCGCTGTGTCCCTATCTAATCTACCCTACTGTGACAGGATCCCTAACATAGGGCCTGTCCCTACAGCACTACGTGACACGCGCTATACTATAGGCTGTCCCTACAGCACAGCAACCTGTAATGGCTTTGGGGAAAACTCCTAGGGCCTACGGGGTAGCCTATCTTATGCAGGGGTCCCTGACCCCCTGCACCCGCACTACCTCCTCCCGTTCTACCCGAGTCCCCTCTGCCTCACTATTAACTAACTGGTCCCAGCTCCTGCAGCAACAAGCTGTGACCCACTGGATGCTTGCAGCCAAAGTGCTGAGCAACAAGGTGCCTGCCTGTCAGACCTCACAGCACTGACAGCCGTGACTCTGACAAGGCAGCACTACACTAAGGGCAGCGTCCCTATCTTGGGCCTCCCTCAGCACTTACCCACTAACCTAGTGGGGAGTTGGGGCCTACCTGGGGTGTGGGTACCTATCTGGGTGCAGGAGCTGCACTCACTCCCCGCACCCTTCCTTCCCTCACAGCTCCCTGACTCAAACTGCCAGCGTGGCTAAGTGCGCGAAATGTATCCTTCTCTTGCCAGCGCAATCATGCAGCCCTATTGTCTCCTATGAGGCACCTGGTACCTCCCTCGCTATGCTCCATGGGAGTTGTAGTCCCATAGAGCCTATCTTGGCATTGGGGCCGCGTGCGCACTTGCCCTGCGCATGCACGAGTCTTTAGGGGCGGCCTCAACCTTTCCCTACCTACTCTCACGCTCGCGCGACTTCCTAAGGCCTGCCGTAACTGGCTAACTAGCCCTGCGCATGCGCGATCTATCTGGGGTCTTCCCGGCGGTCCGGTGCCCTTGCGCATGCGCAACGCACCTGTAATGGCGGCGCTCTGCTTACCGAGCCGCCGGGACCTTAGAGACGCGATCGCGGCCCTAGCGACGGCCCGATCGCGTCCCCGGCAACCGGCCCGCTCGCGGAGGCAGAGCACTACTCCCTGCTCCGGCCCCTACCCTTGGAAGCAGCCGTCGGGTCCGTCGCTCGCTCCGGCGGCACCCGCGACCCTGCTGCACCAAGAGAGGGGGGTCTCAAGGAGCTGCTGGAGACCATGGCTACATATATATTATATATAGATAATATGATAATTATATAGATATATAGATATATAGATATAGAGTATAGATAGAGATTATAGATTAGATATATATAAAACCAGTGTCGACCAAACTCACCCAAAATATCTACTCGCCGAACAAAAAAATCTACTCGCCACCTAGTACCACACGTGTGCTGCTTGGGCCGATAGGAGCTCACCACGATGTTAAATCCACTCGCCCGGGGCGTGCAAATGTATAGGTTTGTCGAACACTGTAAATATAAACATTTTTGGCTATTGTCCTAGTTTGATTTTACTGCTGGTATTCAATCATTTCTAATCATACAACTTCAACTTTGTGGTCCCGTAACAGCAAAATAAGACAAAAAAAAAAATCAGCACATTTGGCTACGTTATAATTAAATGTTCACAGAACCATATTCTAAAAAGTTATATTAAAAAGTATGATGCACCAACATAAAGTGAGAGTTTACTGTATGTTTATACTTGAGAAAGACGTTTTAAAAAATAAAATATTTGGTCACTTCCCCTGCCGGTATGTTTACGTATAATTGATGGAAATGTAATAAATTTCTAGGAATGTATAGTTTAGATAGGCAAAAGTGTCTTCACTTTGTATTATAAACTGTTGAGTTCTTGTAATGTCTGATCCAGAACTTGATGCATTCCCAAATTTTCTTCTTTCGCATTCTCCAACTTGTCTGCAAGAAAAATAAATGAAATAGATAAAGTGCCTTCTCACGTTATATGCATTCAGTGTTATTTTTAAACAAATATTCTCATGGAAAAAAAACCCTCTAAAGTATGTCTGCATCATTTAGATTTTTTCTAGTGTCATAGTTTGAACATGTATGTTTGAAGTAGGACACTTCATATACCTGCACACTAAATATATTTTTACACTCAACATCATTTTTTTTTTTTAAAGTAAATACAGGCCTTCACTTAAGGGGGCCTCGAAACACTTTACAGTAAGTTTGAGAACACCTACAATTATTTTGTTACACAAGAGACACAGGAAAAGCCAGAGTTATAACAATACAGTACATGGTTGCATTAAATTAACAAAAGTTATACATTCCATTTACAGACATTTGATAGACAGTTACAGATATGATTACAGGCATAAGTAACATTTACAGGGGACATTTACTATTGTGTTAGGAGAGGTAGGATAGACCTGCAATGTGCTGTGTTAGGAGAGGTAAGATACGCCTGCAATGTGTTGTTATAAGAGGCCCTGCCAAAAAGAGCTTGCAATCTATAGGTAGGGCAGGTTAACACATTGGGTACAGAGGATGAGAGGGCTGGGGAGTTTCAGAATGCAATACAACAACTGCAACATTACCAAACATCAGCAAACGGCAGCAAATGCTGACACCCATTGTCTGCTGCCAAAGGCTAACGCCTTTAGGGCGACTCAGGTGTTATGTCCCAGAGATTCTTTGGCTGAATGAAACAGCAGCATAGCACAGTACTGGACCTCACGGCAGACATGCAGGGGACACACACACATTTTTATGTACAGGTATATACAGTAGCGGCAGCTTTTATTTGATGTAATGCCGGCGGCAGGATGCGTGTGGGAAGCGTGGAGACGCGGCGCATTGCGGCGCACTGTGACGTCACAGTCACGTGCGCGCCCGGCTTCCCCGACACCCCTGGAGATTAAAGTAAGGTAAGCGGGGGTGCGGGAAAGCAGAGGGGCAGAGCAGGAGCCGGGTTCGGGGTCGGGAAGGGGGGTAAAATGCGCGCGAAGTGGAGGGGGGGTGCGTGGGGGAAACGCGGCGGCGCGTGGTCTTGACTGGCGGCAGCCGGAGTAGATCCCGGCATGCCGCCGGCATTACTTCAAATAAAAGCTGCCGCTACTGTATGTACACGCCTCCTTCAGAAATAATTGAAGTTTTTTGATTCAGAGAAGTCTAATTAAGAATGTATATTTTCATCGACTATGCTCTTTGCTCATACTGGAGTCTTGATAGTCTTGATTAATAGTGGTCAATTGATTGTTTTTGGAATTCTTATCTATTCATGCCTATATATTCAGTATTATTAGGTTGGTTTTTCTAACACGGAGCTATGTCAGCGAGGTAATGGCCATTTTGTTTTCAGTCTGCATATCTCTTGTGCATTTATCATGCCATAGCGTACATTAGACCTCCCACGCATGCGCTGTTGCATGCAGATCGCGGACGATCGGTTCCCCTGTAGATGTGCTGATTATTATTATTTTTTTCACTGCTACTAGTCGCGCATGCGCAGATGGCTCCGTTTCAGCTCGGCATGCGTTCCACTGATTGTAGGCGCCCCCTCTGGCTTTGTGACACGCACCAGGGATTACTTGACTTCTTGCCTTTCACCCCTGACCTGCGCATGCGCAGTGAGTGCGTTTCACCAAATGGGTGTATCCCTGCGTTCCAGACAACGCTGGGAGGTTCAGAGACATGGCAGAGTCCATCATTATGCTTACCAGGTATTGTTTTAATGTTAATTATAAGTTACATCTGTGTGTCATGGGTTTTTGAGGGTATTTATATGTGTGCTGCTGCATTCTGTATTCACATCACCTTGAGAAAGGTCCCGCACGAAGGACCGAAACGTTGGATATGATGTCTTGATAATACAATTTTTTTTGACTACCTTTGGAGTGCTGCCTCTTGATATTCGTCTCAAACACGGTATCGTATTGCCTATTTACTCTATATAGGATTTGCACCCATCATCTTGATTTTCCAGACGGAGTGCCTACTGTTCTTGTTTATTCGTTATATATATATATATATATAT
>WSYH01010373.1:0-23414 GCA_036426205.1 Ascaphus truei | reverse complement strand
GCTACTCACCACATGTATGTGTGACTGCAGTGCAAATAATACAGTAATCTTAGGTCTTATCTCCAAGGTTGTGTATAATAGTATATGTATATATATGATATATATATATATATATATATATATATATATATATATACTGTATAATATATGTAGTCAGTTTGACTTAACATGTTGATCATGGGCAAGATCCTCGGTGCCCATAATGCCTTGTGGTGCGACAACCTGAGAAGCTGCTAACACCTCCATCAATGGGTGCTCAGAGGGTGAGGGGTCCAGTTGAGGTGGTTGTCCCCCTCCTGGGCACCTTGTGTGTGGCAGCATGGTCAACCAATTTCCTCCAAGCTTTCACTTACTATCGGCCCACCGTTTTCTTAACATCTCCACTGTGTGTTGCCAGGGCATTAATTTGGGCCAGGATATGCTCCCAACATAAATATAGGTTAAAGTTAGACTATTTAATGGGCGTAGCAGCAGCCAGGGTTCTCTGGTTACAGTAGATTGATAACAAATAGCACGGTTCCGTTCCGATAGATCCCCCTATTCTGTTGGGGGGGGGGGGGGGGGTTTCTGCTTTAAGAGGCAAACACTATACGGTTGACTTATACAAAGTAATCTTGCAGCATTTTTAGTATTGTTTGACTAAAAAGCAAAGAGACAAATCAATGAAGAAATTGATGGTCTATTAGAAACCTTCATAAAAAGACATCATACATCACTATATCACAAGCGTATAGCACAGTACATGGTGGTTTAAAATGACTGCCTTTGTCAATCTGTAGTGAAACAGCAACACTGAAGCTATTATTAGCTTTTTTAGAAGCTATTTTCCAGATTGCCAGGAAGCCGGCTTAATAAAATATCCACATACGTAGAAGCTTTAAGGAGATAATCCGTTTTCCTTTTTTTGCTTCTGTCTTATTACTTTCAGACAGTAGGACTGTGCTCTGTGCTCTGCGCTCTGCGCTCTGCGCATACTATAATTATAGTTCCCGTTCACAGGGGTATATTTGCTTATTATTTTGATCTTCTAAAATTCAGTAAAAAAAATACATGTTATGTTCAAACTATGATAAGTATTATTTCAACTGTTGACAAAAAACCCCCACTTATTCTCACTACTGGATCAAAATGATAGTTAGTAAAAATATCACATTTCTTACCTCCATCGGATACACACATTGGTGTCCATGAGCTGCCATTACTTCTTAGCCATGTATGCCATTTTCCCTGAGCTGGACACGTGGCTCTGCAGCTCTGTTTTAATCATTGGTCCCTCATTTGTTTACTTTTAAATATGACTATTAAACTGTTTTTAACACATTCAATGTATGCACTTCTGCTTTGGGACTTGTCTGGCTTCATTACCTGGGGACCTTTATGGTTCAGCCCTGGTTACGATTCTAGGTTTAGCCATGTTCTTATTGACGGGTTATCTTCCCACTTATAGATTACTGGCGAGCATTGAGTACATGCTCTTGGGACCTTCCTGGCGTTTTCCCACCCCTGTTGGGACACGTTCTGCCTTTAATTATTGTGATATTGCACATGGAATTAAAAATATCCTTTCCAATAACAGTTTTACATCCATTTCCCAATGACATGCCCATTAGGATTATTACAGTGCATTATATAAGAGCGCACGCATTGTTGAAGTCACATTGACATTACAGCGCCCATCATCTGGTCAAGGTGATAAAGCATGGTGTGGGAAATCTGAACTGTCCTCTGTCATGTAAGTGTCATGTAAAACAAATTGCTACCAACCAAGCTATGAGGGGGAAACCACCCAGCGTGTGATAAACAGGCAGGTAGTGGCAAAATAAATGCTTTTGGATTTGGACTCTGCGGAATCCGGTGGATTCTGACCACGGATTCTGCAGAAGCTGTGTGTCCAGAATCCACTAGCAGATTCCGACGATTCTGCACGGACTTAAGTGTGGTGACAGTTCTTTGACTAAAGGACTGTGAGTGATGGCTATTTCCATTAAATATATATTATGTGTGGTAATTAGATAAGATATAGTATGTATATATAGATAGATTATTAATAGATATGAGATATATATCATATATATATATCGTATATATATATATATATATATATATATATATATATATATATATATATATATATATATATATATCTATATATATATATATATATATAGGAGTTAATTCTGGTGAGTAAAAAAAGTGACAAAAACCCTCCACAGGAAAGCAAATATGCAAAATACCACTGTATGCTCATTTGCAATGACATGCAAATGAGCACACAGTGTCACTTTTTGCCTCAAAAAAACCATTTTTTAACATGGTTCCCTATAGGCTTAAGCTTGCTGCATGGTCACAGCTTTGAGCACAGCCAGGGTGGTTTTCTGGGTATGCACCTTAACCCTGGCTGTGCTCAAAGCTGTGGACCATGCAGAAAGCTTAAGCTCTGGGAACCATGTTAAAAATGGTTTTTGAGGCAAAAAGTGACACTGTGTGCTCATTTGCATGTATTTCCCAGAATCCCTTGCTGCAGTGGAAGTGCTGTATGCTAGGTGATAATGGGGAAAGGTGGGGTTGAGACCTGCTAAAACATGCAAATGAGGCATACAGGTTGTATTTGCATTATAGTATTATATATATATATATATATATATATATATATATATATATAATGATATATATATCATAGAAAAATATTAATGTGAGCACATTCCACAAATCATAGACAGGTCTGAAACCCTGCTTTTCGCCATTATCACCTAGCATACAGTGCTTCCAAGGGATTTTGGGAAATGACATGCAAATGAGCACACAGTTCCACCTTTTGTCTCAAGTCCACATTACATGGAGAACCCTTAAGCCAATGCATGCTGCTTTAAACACAGCTTTTAAACATAGCCTGGGATGAGATGCAAAGCCAATAAACGCACTCACAGACAGACTGATTCGACCTTTATATATATATATATATATATACTTGTGTAAAGAAACGCGTAGGGTGAATTGCTAGTGAAAGCAAGCAAACACCATACCTCTGCATTTGGGACTCAAAGACGCTGATACTGACAGCCTACTCTCTGCGGCTCCTGCTCCGGTTTACCCGGTCTGGCACCCTTTACATGTGCGGATAGTTTCCGGAGGACACTAAGATACGTGACACGATACCTGAGTTCCTGCTGGACGGTGGCTCAGAGGGCTTCTGATCATGTTCAGGTCGTGTGCAGTGGAGAGGCATGTGAGCAGAGCAGCAGAGTTCCTGTGCTTGGTGCATGAGTATTACTCATAACTTGCTCTTTTATTCATATTGTTTGTTTGTTTTAAATTGTTGGAATCTTTTGTGTTATATTAAATGACAATATTATACATATTGCACTAGGATCGGGCGCTTTCTTTTTTTTGTTTTCATATATATATGTACACACACACACACACACACACACACACACACACACACACACACTATACATATTATATACTCAATTTTTTAAGCAAATGTTGGTAAAAAAAATCCCCTGACTTTAATAATAATGTACAACTTACATGAAAAAAATTATTGATCGATTATAAAAAATTCAGGTCAGAAGTGCTGTCTTATAAAATTCAAGAACAGCAGGTATTTTACTATCTTTGCAACTTTTTGCGCTAGTGTACACTGTAAAAATGCTCAGATTGCAAACATGCACAAAGGACTTAGTTGGAAAATTATTTATAAAATCAAAAATGTTGGCTGTATTTTGGTTAGCTTGCCAAAAAATGTTACACAATTACTTTTCTTACAGAAAAATCAGGGAATATCACAGAAAAGTTGTGTGTAAATAATAAAACAAAAATATTTTACAGCACATCAAATAAAAACTTTATAATGCCTGAAAATGATTTTAATGGCAACCAATGTATGTAAACTGTAATAATACTAATAGATTGCTGGGATATAGATGGTAACTGGGAGGCTGAGGCACTGGCAATTGAACCAGGTTCTTGTAATGCAAACTCTGTGCTCTCCACTATACATTTACCAATGCTACTTGCTGTGTGATAAAAACTTTGGGGGATTCATAGGAGTTTGTATGACACACACAAAATGCAGATACAGTATGTAATATAGATACCACGTGACTCTTCTTATACACCCCTATTGCATATGCTATCAAGTTGGGGTCATGCACAATTGCTGATTCATTTGATTTCAAATGAATCCTTTGGAGTGGCTCAGTGAGTAAAGCTACTGACTCATAACAATGACACTGAGTTTGAACCAGGGAAACCTGAACATGATTCAATTCCTGGTGTCGGCTCCTTGTGACCTTGGGCAACTCACTTTATCTCCCTGTGCCTCAGTCACCAAATATATAGATTGTAAGTTCATCTGGGCAGGGACTGTGTCTGTAACATTTCTTTGTGCTGTGTACCGTGAACTGTAATTGAGAAGCACTTTGAGTTCAATAGGGAGTGCTATATGAAATAAAGTTATTATTATTATTACTGTGAGATTCTCCCTTGAGTAGGACCTCTCTGTATAACCACTTTGATTTCTGCATGCTGTTGAAAGGAAAGGGGTTAAAGCCAGAGCGAAATACTTTGGTATATTAACATTATGACATGCATATACTGTACTAAAGAACCCAAAATGCCCCAAAAGTTAGAGTGTACTGTATACAGAATAGCGCCTAAAATTATTATTTTTCCAGACATAGCCTCCAGAAACACTATATTGAGTGATTATCCTCAGTCCATGCAGTTTTACATACTGTAGAAAGTGAAACGGTTTCCTTGGAGAAATACTGAGTATATACAGTATGTTATGAACCTATTGTACATATATCTGCCCGATTTGGAAAGGAAACTTCCTCATAATATGCTGAAAAATGTATCACTGTTCTATTTTCTCTCAGAAACAAAATGCCTTTAACCCCATGCACTTCAATGGACTATGAAGGTATCTCCCCTGTTTTCCTACCAAATCACCCTCAAGAAAACATTTTCATATGGTGTCCAGTATGATAATACCTTCTTATTACCCTTCATAGTCAGTGATGGGGATTGACTGCCAGATGTCTTAATCCCCTCCCAAAAATAAACACACTCCTGTTTCTTCTTCTGCATGATCTTGGCAGGGGATGATTGTTTTTCTCCTATGGCTGATGAAAAGATAACGTTGAATTAACCCCTTCACTGCTGCCGGAGGCTGCCATGCAGTATAACTACAGTAGATCTTCTTGCACATGATTTTGGTAGCAGTTGATTTCTTTTATCCTGGGGAAGAAAAAAAGGGCTAGATTGAATAGCAATGTGGTCCACATTTTTGTGACGCTCCTAATGTATTGTTAGTTAATATCTAAAAACGCACATTCTTCTATCTTCTTTTCACTATGTGACGGATATGCCAGGGTAGAGACGGGCAAATTTTTATTTTCTTTGTGAATTTGGATCCGCAGCGGTTTCTTTGGTCCGCAGATTTTAGCGGATCGATGTCAAAAAGGCCGATTAGCATTTTGCGGATTTTTTTTATTATTATTATTACCCATACAATCCGCGGATTCCGCAACCGGTGCACAGATTTGCAGTATCCAATCCGCGGATTCAGCAATCCGTTAGCGGAAGAAACCACCAACGGATCTATCTCTCTCCTACACCCTGCTGAGTGGGGCTACCCCACTCAGCAAGAGAAGGAGAGAGAGAGAGAGAGAGAGAGATAGACGGTTTGACTTTCAATGTATTTGCTATACAGCTCTTGCACTCTTGCTGTCTCTGGACTATTGCTACTGAGTTGCTACTCTGTTATATTGATTGCTGTATTATCATTACTGTTGGGGTTTGCTCAGCTGGTTTGGGACACAGGGAAGTACCTTGTGGTCCATTTGGACCTGAGGAAACGGGCCTGAGGAAGGGGTCTTCACCCGAAACGTTGCCCCGCTACTACCCTCCTCCCCAGTTTTTCCCCCATCCCCTATCTACCCTCTTTTGCACTCCCTTTCCCTGGTTTTTCCCTACACCACCTATATTTAGGGTCCATTTACACATTACCCGCTTGTGTGACATCTCTCCAAGTATATTATTATCTTGTGCTTCCATTAAATCTTTGATTTTTTGGCATATACCATGGTTTACGGTTTCCTTATAGTCAGTGAGTGCTGGAACATTAGTTGTGGTTTGGTTATTGATTTAGGGGGAGTTTGGGTCCTCATTGTTCCTATTGCCCCCTGCACATAGTCATTATATTTCCCATTTTTTCTGAGCGCTGTCTATCACTTTTTGGCTCTTCCAAATTATTTAGAGCCAACCCCCCAAAAGTATACCCAGAACACCACAACTTTTTGCTTCTTACCCATAGGAATGCATAAGGATAAGAAACATAGGATAAGTAGTGTAGCAATAGGTGATTACCCAGAATCCCTGGCTGTAGTGGAAGCAGTGTATTATGGGATAAGGCAGGTTTGTATACCTACCTGAGACATATGAGTGTGCTCATAAATGTTCTTTATCATTGCTGTATGTTGGGGGTGGGGGTTGATTTTTACCTCACCATAACTTATTTATGTCCCACAAATACAGCTCAACCCCCTTATAACGCTGTGCTTGGTGTCCAAAGAATCCCATCGTGCTATAAGCGGATCGCGTTAGAAATAATGTACCATTGTATGCATTATACAATAAAGTATTTAAGATACCAATAATCGTGGTGTAACGTATTCCTAAATGCGAAAATTGGGACCCACGCTTGCACCGCGTTATAAGCGGATTCTCGTTGTAACGGACCGCGTTATAACAGGGTTGAGCTGTATATAACTTTTTTGTTAACCTTGCCAAAAATTGCAACGTTGACTCTCCACGCGGAAGTAGTTAATCATCACTCAAGGGACGCAATCAAAACCTACCCAGCAGGTCCTAAACGTTTGTGTTAAGATTGCACTTTCGACGGAACAAATTTTCCCTTAATAATTTCTTCCACCTTTCCAAAACAACATGTCTTCCTAATGAGTACCAGGGGATAAACTACTTCAACAGAATGTAATTCAATTAGCCTACAGTATGTGAAGCAGTTGGCGCGTCTCTAATACACAACTAGTTGAAAGCAATTAAAAAAGAAATTTAGCCTTACAATAGTCAACTTACAGCAATACCAATTAGCCAAATGTATAAAGAAACTACTTTAGAAAAGGGGTTAACATATAAATATGCCACCTCTCTGCTCTTAATGTTATTATTTAATAAGTCAAAACTCTTCAACAATTTGTAGATGCTCCGAAGTAGGCCTTTTTTTCATTTAAAATACTATGTAAAAAATGTTGCAGTACAAAACATGTGGCAACTACAGATTACTATTTGTGCGTTACTTGGTGTTACAGATAAGGGTATTCACAATGCATGTAACCTAATCATTTTCAATTCTGTATTACTTATTTGACAACAGTACAGATATATATATAGCTCCTCCATTACAAAGTCAGCAGCATAATACATAGCAAGTTTAGTTTTTATGCTGAAATTAGCGGTGAGACCGAAATGGAATTACACAAGTATTGTACATAGATAATGAATGTTTATAGAGAAGAGGCAGACAGAGAAAATGCTCTGCGTCTTATTACGACTCCCCTAGTATCCATTTAAAAGCATTTGGTCATATCTCTTTCTCTCCTTGTGCGAAAGTGTCTCTGGCGATTAAAACCCCCACCTGACCTATATCCCATAAGCTGATAACAATAAGCAGCTCAGAATGATTACACTCATGTCCTATTCCTCTGAATATGCAACCATCAGTTCTGTACCATCAGCAAACACAATCACTTGTGTTTCTTTACTGAATGCTGTGCTACCGTTACTTAGTCAGTGCAGAAGTCATTTTGCTTGGGCTTTGTATGGCATGGCTATTATTCATTAACACAATGGGATATTCGGCAATAACTACATTGTGCTGAAGACAGGGGGATGAGGTCACAGAGCAGCACGCTAACCCTAGTGAGACGTTTCTTATTGGATGGCTATAGAAAGACTTAGAAGAGAGATTTGAAAGAGCTGAGGGATTTGCGGAGACACAAGTTCACTGGCTGAGAATTTGGGACGCTCTGCGAGAATACGGCGAGCTACCATATGGAGAGTAAAGAGCCATTTTTGTGTGAATAGGAAAAGGCATCAGGCAGTGTGTGGATATCACTGATGACTGTGATAAGCTGTATGTTGCTTGTGCAGCGCATGCATTTGTATTTGCTGTGTTTCAGCAAAAAATCCATCTTTAATAAATAAAAATGAGCATAAAATGTGTGGCCTTATATCTCTGAGTGCAAATTCATTTTTGACAGTTATCGACAATTAATCATGGCTGCAGTCGTGTAATAACTACAATTACAGCTCAACCCCGTTATAGCGCGATCCGTTACAACGCGAATCCGCTTATAGCGCGATGCAAGCGTGGCTCCCAATTTTTGTAATTATGAATATTTTACAACACGGTTATTGGTGTCTTAAAAACTTTATTGTACAATGTATACAATTGTACATTATTTCTAACGCGATCCGCTTATAACGCGATGTGATTCATTGGACCCCAAGCACAGCGTTATAAGGGGGTTGAGCGGTATGTGGTGTTTCTAAGGTTTTTTTTTTTTTTGCTTTTTTTTTGGTGAATGCCTCAAAATTACATAGATTGGGGTATATTTACTAAAGTCTTCCAGCTGCAAAACTGGGGCAAACACAAAAAAACCCCATCATGTTTATAAAAGAAAGGGAATCCTATTGAGAGGTGTCTCTCTCTCTCTCTGCAGCAGAATCAACTCGCCGGGTGAGCTCTTTTCAGAGGGCCGGTCATCTCGTCGCCGGCTACTCGCCATGTTTGCAAACGTTGCTATCACTAATACATTTAAAATATACCCCGAATAATAATAATATAATGATAATAATCAAAATATTAGCAAAATTAGGGCTAAACATTTGATCGCTCTGTAAGGTGCCAGTTTTGGTGTTTTCCAAAAGTGCCAAATGTCAAACTCACCAAATGCATAAAGGTTTCACCTATTGTTAGTTACAGAGAATTAGTACAAACACATACATTCAAGTGCAACACATTACCCACCGTGAAACACCACAAAACCAATTCAGAGCCCTGAAACACTAGGGTTGCTTTGAAAATCCACGTGGTGACTATGTGCCTCTTGTTTTTAAACTTGCTGTTAGACTTTTTGTGAAGTTATTTGCCATGATTAAATCGATTTTTGGAAATTTACTTTTTTTGTAATAAATACATTTTTCATCTAATGAGGTTCAATCAGTGGCTCGGTCATTATGACTGAGCCACTGATTGAGCCACCTGTGCTGAAGCCGGGATATCCACCCTTGAGGACTGGTGTTGGTAACCTATGTACTACGTCAACTAATTCAGAGCTTTTATAAAGTGTATTGTCGATGTAGCCAGGTTCCCCCCCCCCCCCCACTCGCATTACAGCTGTTGCCGGGAACACGGGCATGCCGTTGCTAAGGCCGCAGTTGGGTTGTTAAGGTTGGGTGGCTCGGAGTGCCGGGCACAGTGAATATTGCTCGGCAGAGTCGCGCATGCGCAGGAGACGCGCGCAAGGAGCTGGCCTCACAGTAGGGACTATATCTCCCATGAGTAGCCGGGGCGCCCCATGTGACGCCAGAGGACCAATAGGGTTGGAGCATCTCCCCGCAAGGGATAGATGTATGCGTGTGATTGCCTACGCAGTTCAGTTAATGTCGGGAGCAGCTGAGGGAAAGAGTTAGCGTGCAGGAGTCAGTGACTCTCAGCACTAGGCTAGCAGCCCTTAGGCCCCACATAGCCCTAAGTCACTACAGCGGAGTATTGTAGGGACCGGCCCCAGTTAGGGACATTACCCTTATTTGATAGCAAGTTTCTTAATAGACCCAGCCAACGCTGCGCGTACTGCCAGCGAGTTGGGCCTAGACTGTCGCTATCGTTGCCGAGGCCTTTCAGGTGGGATCTCCCCAGATGGTGGTTGCGGTGTTCGTCCGTCCATCGATCCTTTGTGAAGTTCGATTGCAGGCCCGAGCACTGGAGTGCTCGGCAGGTAACCTCGTTCAGCAAGTGCACCAAATTTACTGTTTGATAATGTTACAGGACTAGTGACTGCGCAGTCATATGTGTTTTCTCCCTCAAAGGGTGTGGACAGATTGTGTAGGGGTTATGGACACGGGGTGGAATCATCCGGTGTAAGGGGAAGTCAAATTGCTAACCACCATGTGTAGTGTCCCCCCTCATGGGAGGGACACCTGTTATTTGTTAATGACCAGTTACATGCAGTAAAGCCAGTTCTGTTTTGCCACTGTTCGGTTAATGTGATTATTTCCTGTGAGGGCCTTCTCCCACTCCGTTGGGAGCCCTCCCAGGTGGAGTCGCTGCACCACGGGTAAGTGATATATGTCTGGGCCCCCAGGCTCCACAGCGGAGACTTAGGTTCCTGAGCGCCACACAGGTTACACAGCACGGCAGTAGCGCTAGTATTCACCGGGAATAACCGTTACATCAACATTTTGGATCATGATACATCAATGTAGCAAGAGGTCCAGCAGGCTCCATGAGCCAAACATAGAGCTGACATTGCAGCATCTGACACTGCTTTATAAGGACCTGCAGCACCTGCCACTGCTTTATAGGGACCTGCAGCATCTGACACTGCTTTATAAGGACCTTCAGAATCTGACACTGTTTTATAGGGACCTGCAGCATCTGACACTGCTTTATAAGGACCTGCAGCATCTGACACTGCTTTATAAGGACCTGCCACATCTGACACTGCTTTATAAGGACCTGCAGCATCAGTATTGCATAGGAGAGCAAACACCTAGATGTGGGATAAATGAGTAAGTGCTTAGCCCGACCTGTCAGTAAGTGTCAGCTCTAGTTAGAGAAGCTTAGTTAGGTCTGTCAGTCTGTGATACAAAGCCTGCGAAATGTTTTACAATAACAGCCTCTCACAGATAAGCCTGCACGTGTTTGCCCTCTGCAGCCCAGCTCAAGAAAACACACCGAGTTTTGAAAGTGGATTCATGAAAGCTTATTGCACTATTTTAAAGCTGCAGTTCAAGCTGCCGGTTTTAAAAAGATATATTTTTTTTCCCATTCAATATGTGCATCAATACAATCTGCACACTGACAAGTGATTAGCTAAGCTGCAGATCGATCCGTTCTCCTGTAATCGATCGCTTTGCTCAGGGTTATTTAAATCACTTATTGTTGGACTACATTACCCAAAATGCAAAGTACTGTGTGGAAGATCATGTGACCAGGCAGTTACTAGATACAATTGGTGCACTGTTAGAGAGAGGGCAGGGCACAGGAGCCAGAGCCTGTCAGAAGAGGAAGGGGGTGTGACTTGGTAAATGGTTTCTATGGAAACAAAAATGCCTGTTTTTTTTTTTTAATGCTACACGTATTTTCTCAAAGTACTGAACTGATTTATTAAAAAAACACACATGTAGGATATTGCTTGAACTGCAGCTTTAAAGACCTATTTTCATGCTTTTCATAGCATCCAAAAGAAGTTCACTGTTTTAATGTTGCCAGTATTTTTTTTTTTTATGGAAATTATGTTTGCACATCACTAACAGGAATAGATTATTAAGTGATTATCCTGAACTCCATATACAAAATAGTTCAATCATTTTTGTATTTTATGTGAAATGTTTCTAGCAAGAAGTCAAAAAGCTTTGTGTTCTTTTATCACCTATTATTTAGGAACTTGCTTGTTATATCTTTTACAACTTAAATGGTCATTACAGATAGGGACAGTCCCGGTTTTTAGGACTCTGTCCCGACTATTTGGGGTGCCGTCCCGGTTCTCTATCCCGCTGGCCACTCATCCGCGATCGGCCTTTGCCGACTGCACATGCACGAGCGGCACTTGCCGGCTGATTGGGTGCATGCGCTATCGGCACTTGCCGGCTGAGCGTGTGCATGCGCTATCGGCACTTGCCAGCTGATCGTGCGCATGAGCAATCGGCACTTGCAAACTGCTGCTCGTAAAGCATGCACAATTGGCATGTGCTGATCATGCAAGCGCGGTAAGCAAGCGCTCTTCGCGCATGCGCATTCGCCGATATCCGACTACATATGCGTGACATTTGTTTTTTACCGGGACAAATATGGTCACCCTAATTACAGATAGCAAACACACTTTAATTAATAAACTGCAATGGCCTTATTAATTTTATTTTAATTGTACCCTGGTAGTTCGAGAGGAGGCGTAGAGAGAACTGTACATAGTTTATTTGTACATTATTGTACACCCATACTTAATACAGTCAATATTATATACCATAATAGGCCAGACAAACATATCCTACAGTAGATTCCCTTTAATCAGTAATACCCACAGTATAGTTTATTATGTGAACATTACACTATGTCAGATGCATCTGTTGATGTATTTCAGACAGTACAATCATTTGGGTGCCTTTTGCTTGTAGGCTACTCCCTGAAATAACGCTATGGTAATCATGGTCTGGATTGGATGTGAGTAATGGCAGATTGTGATGTGGCCTAATTATCGTAGCGTTTTTTCCATGCGCTAACATCAATGAAGGTTTGTGGGTATGCGTTGTTTAACGGGTCATCAGCATATGATTTGCATATTAGTTAGCCAGGCATCCATTAAAAGTTAGCGATCTCACATTTTTTTGCTTAATGCGAGAGCATCGTAACACTATTCACCTATATTATGATGATATGATATGCGTTACAACTTATCGTGACGTTATCGCCATTTAATGTATCAATAAACAGTTAATGGACATCTGAGGACCTACAGTAGCCCATTGAGAGCTTTGTCAGTCAGAGCTAGGGTTTTGCATTTTATTCTAGAGGGTATGGCAAGCCAGTGTAAGGATTTGTATAGTGGATCAGCAGAAGTTGAGAGGTGAGTGAGGTAGATGAGTCTGGCAGCAGCATTTTGGATGGATTGGAGATGGGACAGGTGGAATGCCAGCTATGGAGAAGGTTGCAGTAGTCAAGACGGGACAAGATAAGTGAGCTAATATGGATTTAGGTTGCGCCATGAGTAGGAAAAGGGCATATCCTAGCGATATTTCAGTGGTGAGACGGCAGAATTTAGTGAGGGATTGAATGTGAGGAATGAAAAAAAGGGCAAAGTCAAAGGTGACCCCTTAGACAGCGGGAATACTGAAAGTCAAAAGATTGTATTAGTTCTCGAAGACAAGATCAAAGAGCAGAGCACCCAGGACAGAGCCTTGCGGGACCCGAACAGAAACAGGGAGTGAAGAGGAGGAGACACCAGAGAAGGAAACACTGAGACAGCGGTTGGATAGATAGGACCTGAACCAGGACAGGGCTGCGTTACAGAGGCTAATGCAGTGGAGAGTGTGCAGGAGAAGGGGATAATCAGCAGTGTTGAGGGCAGCAGAGAGATACACTATGAATTCACTATGGATTATAATACTTTACAACCCCTCCAAAAATATGTTTCTTAGAACAGAAAGCTAATTCTGAACTTAATGCCGAAGATAGAGAAGAAACCAGACTAGGTTTATTTCAATTTATACTGTATAAGGATATAAATAATCAGGAAACTCCTAGCCAATTTTATATGGAATGGGGCACAGGAAACATGAAAATAGAATATACTGTTTAACAATGGACTGTACTGGTGGCATGGTATAATAATTTTTTTCTATTTCTGTTTTGTATTTTGCATGTCTGAAGCTGAGCGAAGACACCCTGCAGGAAACTCCCTCCCCTCCCTCCCCTTGGTGCAGGAAACTCTCACAACAATACTGCAAGGTAAGACACATGCTTCAATCCATGCATAGCAAATCCCTTCCCTCCCCCCAAAACCCACAAAACCTAATGTAAACCTCTAGCAAAACCCAATGCTTATTGTTAGCATGCGTTATTTTGTTGCATACAATTTTTGTTAGAGCTCCTTTTAGCTGAGGATACACAGTAACATTTTTCCCAATAGAACGTAACATTGTTGTGGCAATACTAACTTGAAAGTCTGACACTTAGTATAATGTAGCAGCAATAATACACGTTGGTTGAATAAGTCCTGTATGAGTAGCCAATTACAATAAATCAGTGATTCTTGGCGTACAGTAGATCATGCTGTAAACTCTATAGAAGACGCAGGCATACTTTAACCATAATGTGTGGCGCGATTGATAATATAGAATATTGTCTCTGTCTTTCCAGACCCAGATGTCCAAGAAGCAGCCGCCATTATGAAGAAGAAAAAGACAAGATTGTAAATTTTGAATATTCTCCTGTACAAAAAAACCCTTTCAATCTTTAAATATACTTTTTTGGGTGTTCATGTTTTTACGGTCTATACACTTACAGTAGTACTACTGTATACCTAAAGTTCTTTGGGCATTTCAATATATAAAAATGTACCATTGATAAACTGTACAGGAGACCATACTGTTTAGTACGTACAAAATAATATATAAATCTAGGAAATAAAATAAATTAATAATAAATAAATAAAATCTATTAAAATAAAAGTGTTATTATCTGCCAATCTCCCTATTAAAGAGAGTACAGGGAAAACGGTGGTGCATCTGCTGCTGCTGCTGCTGAAGATTGGAAACCACAAACTGCAAACCACAAAATATCCTAGGTGCAAAATTTTATTTTAGGGCATAGTAACAGCCAAAAAGAACACTCTAACGCGTTTCACGTGGTATCCCACACTTTATCAACGAGTAAAATCACTTACAACGATCACATACTTAAATACCCACAATTCCCTCTCCTCTCCTATGACGCTGTGTAATTTGGGCCAATCGGAAGCGTGGGAGGCGTCCCTCCCCTCTAGCTGGTGTAAGGCACATTAGCCTGAAGCAAACCCAGCTGTGCTTCACAGTGCAATTGCATGGGAGGTGAATGTATCCTCCCCTTGATGACGCGACGGCCCTTCTAGCCAATCATAGGCCTTAAAAAACGGGACGTCCTGAATGTAAACAAAGACTGACTGACAGCTTTATCCATGAAAAGGAAATGGTGGGTATACTCCTAAAAACAAATAACATTGGTATCATCGCTCAAGACACATTAAATCACTATGTCTAGCACTGTTCAACACTGCAATATATAAAGGAACAATGATCCATATAATGAAGTAAGACAATTAAAAACCACTATCAACACTATAGTGGAGTAATACATAAAAACACACAAATTGCTGTGTATTACCCTCACAGTACACAGAAAAAAATATATACAGTTAGAACCTAAGTTAGGAATAATTGCCACATATGCATGATATCTAGATCATGCTAAATCTTTCTAGTTAAACATAATGATATTCAAATTGACATTGTAATTTGACAGGATAGGGTCCTATGGACTATATGGTTACAAAAAGATCAAAAAGGATTATACCATCAAACACGGATATAGGTGCAATACAATTTACAAATTTAAGCTAAGATAAGGAATTATTAAATTTGTATTCTTGAAATAAGGACACTTAGCCTTGAATATCATTTGATTAAAATAATCAATTTGATAAACTCATTATACCGTGGTGTGACTTTCAATAATAGGTATAATTGGATCATACAATATTGCACGTATTCCAAACTTGTGTCTTTTATAATCACAGACTCTTTACTTAAGTAATTCTTTTACCCTTTTTTTTATAAAAAGTGCTGCAGTTCCCAGTCTACATTGAGCCCTTGAGGGGTCCTGGTATTAAATTGAAACATCCAATACATCTCACGTTTATTTAAGATGTTTGGCCTGTCACCCCCTCTTTTTATCATTTCTACATACTCAATTGCCATGAATTTGAAATTTGATAGCCCGCCCTGGGGACATTCTACAAAATGTCTTGACACTGGATGTTGTATGTCGTTGATTCTAATGAATCTCACGTGTTCCATTATTCGCTGTTTTAATAGTCTTATTGTCCTGCCAATGTATCTCTTAGAGCATTTACACCAAATATAATAAACTACAAATTGTGTATTGCAATTTATGAAAGTACTGATCTCATAGGGTTTTTTAATCTGTAAATTTCAATGTTTTTGGCTGGCCTTGCATATTTGCAGATCTTACATTGGCCACATCTGAAAAAGCCTTTTGTTTTTATCAATGTAGTAGTTTGAACATTGGGAGTAAAGAGACTGGGGGAAAGATAATTTCCAAGTGTTTTTGCTTTCGTAAAGACTGTTCTTGGGCCCTGTTTGATAAACGGGATCAAATCATTGTCAAGGTGTAAAATATTCCAATGTCTGCTTATGATGCTCTTGATTTGTTGTGCTTGTATGCTATATTTAGTTATGAAAAAAGGGGTTCCCAAGTCATTTGTGTTTTGATTCAAATTCCTTTTAGCCGTCTTTTTGATTGTTTTAGCCCCACAATTAGCAATAAGACAATCCCTATTTGATTTTAATGCAGATTCAAAAGCATTTTTTAGAGTTAGTTCATCATACCCACGTTGTTTAAATCTCTCAGTCAGGCTCCTAGAGTGGTCAATGAATGTCTCATCCGAAGAACAAATTCTTCTAAGTCTCATATATTGACTTTTTGGAATGCCTTTTATTAATGGCCTTGGATGACTGCTGTCAAATCTCAAAAAAGTATTCCGTGACATGATTTTCCTGTACACCTCCATCTGGATGGTACAGGATAAATCAATATATAAATGTACATCTAAATAATTTATACTTGTGGGGTGATTTTCAAATGTAAAGTTCAGATTAAACTGATTGGTGTTGAGTATATCGATGAATGTACCTAACATATCAATAGTACCGTCCCAAATGAGGATCAGGTCATCGATATATCTCTTAAAAAAGATAATGTGAATTCTAAACAAATTATTACTACCATAAATGTGCGTGCTCTCCCAAAAACCCATAAATAAGTTCGCATAAGATGGGGCAAAAGAAGTCCCCATTGCTGTACCCCGTGATTGAAGAAAAAAGTGATTGTCAAACATAAAATAATTGTGATTAAGAAGAAATTTAATGGAATCTAACAAAAAAATTTGTTGTGCTCCCGATAGATCCGATTTGTGTAAATAGTGTTGGACAGCAGTCATCCCCTGGTCATGGTCAATGATGCTATAAAGGGATGAGACATCCATTGTGACCCAGCGATAGGTACTAGACCACTGTACTTCTTTGAGTGATTTAATTAAATCAGCTGTATCTCTAATGTACGATGGTAAAAGCCTAACTAGAGGTTGCAGGAATGAGTCAACGTACCGAGAGAGACCATCTCCCAAAGATCCAATGCTGGAGACTATAGGACGCCCCGGAGGGTTCTCCAATGACTTGTGGATCTTTGGGAGATGGTGAAATATCGGCACGATGGGACATGGAGGTAACAAATAATCATATTCATGTTTATTTATAACTTGCCAAATTTTTCCCAGTTCTAACAATTAAACAATCTCCCTATTAAACAACGACCTCAAATTATATCGTAAAATCCTAGCAAACAGATTGAACCCTATTTTACCTAGATTAATACACAACGACCAAGTGGGGTTTGTCTCAGGTAGGCAAGCCTCAGACAATACCCGTAAGATTATAAACATAGTTGATCATGCCCACCTCACAGCTACGAAAGCGGTCCTATTAAGTTTGAACGCGGAGAAGGCATTCGATAGAATTGATTGGCTATTCCTTGATAAAACAATGCAGAAATTCGGCTTCAAAGATACATACTTAGAGGGAGTCCAAGCACTACTGTATATTGCAGCCCCTCTGCGGTGGTTAAACTGCCGGGAGGAGCCTCAAAGAAATTTGAAATAAAAAATGGAACGAGATAGGGGTGCCCGTTGTCCCCTCTTCTCTCTAACAATCGAACCTTTAGCGTCTAAAATACGACACAATATAAACATACAGGGTGTACTAATTGGTGAAAAAAACTACAAAGTCTCATTATTTGCCGATGATATTATCCTAACATTAACGCAACCTCAGACTTCCCTTCATAATCTTCATAAAGCGTTAGCGGAATTTGGCAAAATATCAGGTTACAAAATGAATAGTGACAAATCAGAAGCCCTGAACCTAAACCTGTCAGAACCAGAGATGCAACTACTGAAACTAAATTTTAATGATAGATGGAGCCCTTCATACATCAAATACTTGGGATTACATGTATCAAGGAACTACCATTCCCTCTATCAAAATAACTAGCCAACCCTCTTCAGGAAAATTAAGAAAGATCTTGATAAATGGGATAGATACCAGATCTCATGGATCGGGAGAATGATCTCAGTTAAAATGAATATACTCCCCAGATTATTATATTTTTTCAGACGATCCCCGTTCATATCCCTGGTTCTGAACTAAAAAATATTCAAAACAAAATGTTTCACTTTATTTTGCAGGGTAAGAAACACAGAGTAGCAATATCAGTTATTTTGTCGCCCAGAGCGAGAGGAGGCTTGGGAGCCCCAGATGTCTCAAAATATTACCAAGCAGCCCAATTAAGACAGGCGGTCATGTGGAACTCGGACCCAGACCAGCTATGTTGGCTAGCAATTGAATCTCAATACTCCAGAACGCCTTCTCTGCCAGCTTATCTTTGGTGTGGTGATAGAGGGACTGACATGGTGCATAAATTTGAACTGGGGGCGATGAGACACACATGGGAAATATGGCTGAAAGCTAAAACTAAATTCCAGCTCTCCTCCACCAGCTCACAGCTCACTCCAATATTTAACAACCCCAAATTGCCCCCAGGATGCGAAACTAAACAATTCGACCTATTCAAATCATTGGGGATTAGAGCGGTCGCTGACCTGTTGAGCGATGGAAAGTTCCTGAGTTTCCAAGATTTACGCACCAAATTCAACGCACCTGAGCTAGATACATTCAAATTTCTCCAAATTCGGCACTTTTAAAAAAAATGTCCTCCACGTTGAAATGTCCCCCTCTCACAAAATTTGAGAAGCTGTGCCAAGAAGGGGCACACCAAAAAGGTCTAATAACACAAATATACACTGGAATGGAGAATCCAGCGAACCCCACCGCACACGATTATATGCTCAAATGGGCAGCAGAATTTAACATGGTTATAGACAGAGAGGACTGGGAAGAAATATGGGACTCGGCCTCAGGAACTTCCGTATGTACCACAGTGAAGGAAAACATATATAAAATAATTTATCACTGGTATCTTACCCCAGTGAGACTGAAACAAATATACCCTCTGGCCTCAGATTTATGCTGGAGAGGCTGTGGACAAAGAGGGGACATGGCCCATATCTGGTGGCTATGTCCAGATATTCAGAAATTTTGGCTCATAATACAAGATTTAATAAAAGAGGTCACAGACCTCACAATTCCCATTGATCCACTGACCTTCCTATTGGGCAGACCAATAGAGGAAATTGATCGCCCAATATGGAAATTAATCTCCTTTATTCTCACCGCAGCGAGATGCTCAGTTGCGTCCTCATGGAAGAAGGTAATGCCCCCCACAAAACAAATGGTGAAGAAAAGACTCAATGAGGTCATGATAATGAAAAAACTCACGGCCTTCCTTAAGCGTTCGACGGAAAATTTCTATAAAATTTGGGAGCCTTGGCTAACCCACTAACCCAAACCAATATATTCTTCACTAAGCAACGTGAATGCAGAAGAGCCTTGGGATATGGATGGGAGAGTCCTGCCGGTCGAGGGGAGGGAGGGACAACTCCCTCCCCCTTCCCCCCATCTTCCCCCTCCCACTTCCCCCTCTATTCCTCCGCACTCTTTATCTCCCTCTCCAGGCCTCCGGACCATGATGTGGTCCTAGGGTCATCCCCTCAGGGGCTCTACTCTGACCCTTCTACTATTTGAACAAAGAAAATACTATTGTATTAGGCCAGATATGTAATGTAATGTATGTAAACCTAAATATGCCTAATAAAAACGTTTTTAAAAAAGTGTTTTTACTATCTAGATACACTAACAGTACTGTAATACTGTCTAGCACAGTGGTTCCCAAATCCAGTCTTCAAGGAACCCCAACAGTGCATGTTTTAAGCATATCCCTGCTTGAGCACAGGTGGTTCAGTAAAAAATAATTGGGTCTAGCCAATACAGTATCTAGCGACTCCGTGAGGAAATTACATACACGCATGCCCATAGATGTGATGATACACATATTCATTTCAACCAGGTTCCAATTTGACATACACGCATGCGCATAAATGTGATGACACATATTTGCGTTACAACCCGGTTCCAATTTGACATACGCGCATGTGCATAAATGTGATGATACGCATATGCGTTTCAACCAGGTTCCAATTAGACATACAGTACCGTACACGCATGCACAAAGTAAATATTTTACATTCAGAAGAAGAGGCGACGTATTTTTGTATTACTCCTTTTCCCTTTATTAAACTATACAAATACAACATTTAATTCATTAAAAATACTTTTTGTTGTGTGTGCTCATATTTTTAAATTTCTACAGTTAGAGTATTTGCGTATGGCTAAGGAGCCTCTGAAAGGATTTCTTTCCCATGTACAGTGTACAGTATGAACTCGTAATGTTAATCTTTAAATTACAATTACACACACACACTTGCAGAACTGTACGGCAATAAAAGACAGGTTGAATTGCACTTAGATTTTTAGATTTTTAAGACAACTCGCGATCGCCCACTTGAGTTCCTTGACGGTATTGCAGACAATGCTAAAATGCCCTTTTCAGCACTCGATAAAAACACTAGTAAACACGCGTCTTAACGCGGGAAAGTTTGAAGAAATCATGCGGCAGGACCTGGGTATGCCCAGGAATACAAATCGGGAAATGTTTGGATTATGGCCGCTGCATCTGTATGTTATTGAAAATAAAATGGTCAGGTGGTGATAATCTAACACGGAGGATATAATAAAACAATATAAACTAATCTTAAAAAAAAAAAAAAAAAAAAAAACTGTTAAACTCCCAGAAAAATATTACCTTGATAAATAAATCAGGCTTTTGGGACACACTCTCCTCCAGCAAACTTGTCAATCAAGCTCTGATAGAGTTACACAACCCTATGCAGGAAGATAACGTACTGAAAGCAATTGTTACTCTTAAAATCTATCATCTGAATTCTGTAACATTTTCAGATCTGACATTGCAGCCCCACTTTCTAAACATTTTAATAATCTACTAGCTGGAGAGCTGAGCTGAGTTGAACTAAACCGAGTGACCTAACTAAGCGACTATGCGGGGTAGGGCGTGGTAGGGCGGCCTCTCCCTCCCCTCCCCCCTCCCTATACAAGACGGTGGAAAGACCGATTATAGTCAGGACTGGACTGGTCTCAGTCAGCATTCGATAGAAGCAAGACCACAATTTAATCTATAGGGTGGATGGTGGTACCCCCCCCCCCCCCCGTTATCCTGCCAAAGGCCTACTTTAGTGCAGATGTAACGTTACATGAGAGTTTATGGTCCCATAGACATATATATAAGAGTAATACTTTGTGTGTTTCATTTGATTCCTTATTCTTTTATTCTCTTTTTTATTTTATGTTTGCCTTGCTTTCTTGTTGTGTTTAAAATTGATTAACGGGGAAAATAAAAATGGAATATCAAAATATACCTAAATAATGTAGCTTATTTAGACAGAGTTGTCACTGATTTTATGTACTGTATTCTCCTCACCTGTAACACATATGCAAACCTGGAGCTGGGTCGCCAAAAGAGTCACGGTACAATAACTAGACTGAGCAATGTGTGCAGAGGCATGCGTCATATCTCTGTAATTTATCTTTATCATTACCTGTCTATTTAAGCATTTTTTTATGTTATAAAAGCCAATATTTCATTTTTAATACTATGGTAAACCAAATGACAATGCATTGCAGGACTCTTCAACAATCAGCCCATGGGCTAAATGTGGTCCATGAGGAGACTTGATATGTCCCATGAACTCACTGCTCCTTCTAATTTCATACTAGTTGCTTTGATAGCTACAGTAAGTTCAGTTTTCTCACTGAGACTCACTTGCAAGTTAGGGTAATGCAAATATACATGGTACTAATGTTATAAATACTTTCTGGGCAAGCTACCCGTCTATCTGAACAAGCTCCTCACCCATACCACATGCAGCACTTATAATCTGAGATCTGACTCCAAAAGACTGTTCATGGTCCCAAGGTTCAGCAAAGTATCCGGCAACTCCTCCTTTTCTTACCGTGCAACCGAAAACTGGAATGATCTACCGGAGACTCTCACATCCACCACCGGTCTAAGTTATTTCAAAACTAAAGCCGTCTCACATTTTAATCTGGTCTGTAACTGTTACAGACGCCTATAATATATATTATCTTTAACTGTGCATGCAATGTCTTGTATATAATGTTTACCCTGTTCACTTATGTAACTGTATTTGTAACCATGTAATATATGTCATTTTAGCTCTATGCCCAGGACATACTTGAAAACGAGAGGTAACTCTCAATGTATTACTTCCTGGTAAAACATTTTATAAATAAATAAATAACTAATAAATGCTTGCTACAGTAAGTGTATCTAAAATTACATTGTAATAACCTGGTGGTCCTTCTACTCTTAATTGCTTTCTGATCTGCTCCTTTGGCGAACTAGTTGTAGAGCCTGATGTATTGTATCCAATGCCACTGCGCCATGTATCTGACGAGTAAATAGTGTGGGTATTGTGAAAATTTTACAAATTTCATGCATTCATTTTTGTTTTATTTCAAATAAATTATTACTAGTGTTTTATTGAGGATATGAAAAATGCTGGCTCCAAAGTGTCGTCTTCCTCATTCTAAACATAAACAGATCCTGTTGCTCACCCGCAATGGTCATAACTACTGTAGTACTCAAATTTACTTTTCTCCTTAGTCTCATCATATACCACTGAGGTCCTACTACTCGATTATTAGTCGCAGAATAAATAAGTCGCAGTTTCAAATACATTTGCCTCTACAAGAACATCAGTTATTTATTAAGTATGTATATAGACATGAAGAATGTCCATGAATCACATGTAGGTCTGGATACATCAAGCAAAAAATGTGGTATTATCGGACCCAAAAAATGTGTTATTGTTATGGTGCAATGCATCAGCGTTGCTCCGCTAAAATAACACATTTATTGCGGTTGATACAAATATTGGGACCGGCATTAAAATGACCACATTTAGTTATGTTGCGACAACACACCAAGTCCTGATATGTTAAAATACTGTTCTCTTTTATCACCTACTTCAGGCTGATGTTAGCCCTATCTTGTCGATGTATATCTTTATACTATATTAGTGAAAGCACTGTATGTTTGCCTGCCTGCCTGGATGTCCGGTGTCCCTAGGGGAAATCTCATTGGTCCCTTGGCCCGCCCGCCCCCGCACACCTCTCATTGGCCTGAGGCGGAGTGACGGGCCAAAGGACACACAGGGACACACACACACACAGGGAACACAGGGACACACACACACACACAGGGACACACACACACACAG
>WSYH01010372.1:0-23414 GCA_036426205.1 Ascaphus truei | reverse complement strand
TCTGGCAGCAGCATTAGAATAGATTGTAGGTGAGACAGGTGAGAGGCAGAGGAAGGCCAGACAAGCAGGAGGTTACAGTAATCAAGACGGGAGAGAATGAGGGCCTGAGTCAGAGTTTTAGCAGTCGAGCAACGAGGAAAGGGCGTATCTTTGTTATATGTGTGGAGGAAAAAGCGACAAGTTTTAGAAATGTTTTTGAATGTGAGGGGCGAATGTGAGAGAGGAGTCGAGTGTGACCCCTAGGCAGCGTGCTGGGCTACTGGGTGGATGATCGTAGTTCCAACAGTAATGGGAAGGAGGTTAGTAGGGCCAGGTTTGGGAGGAAGTATGAGGAGCTCTGTTTTTTAGCCATGTGAGTTTAAGGCGACGGAGGCCATCCAGGATGATATAGCAGAGAGACATTCAGAAACTTCGGCTGTATAGCCGGTGTAAGGTCAGGTGTTGAAAAGTATATTTGTGTGTCGTCAGCATAGAGGTGATATTTAAACCCAAAAGATGTTGATTAGGTCACTAGAGAGAGAGTGTACAGAGAAAAGAGAAGAGGTCCCAGGACAGAGCCCTGGGGTACCCCACAGAGAGATCAATAGAGGAGGAGGAGGAGGAGGTGTTAGCAGAAGAGACAGGAATGAAAGTACGATGGGAGAGGTAGGATGAGATCCAGGATAGAGCTTGTTCCGAATACCAGAGTATGGAGAATGTGAGGAGAAGAGGGTGGTCCACGGTGTCAAATGCTGCAGAGAGGTCGAGTAATATGAGCAGAGTGTAATGACCTCTGTCTTGGCAGCATGGAGGTCGTCAGTTATTTAGTGAGGGCGTGTTTCTGGGGAGTGGCAGTGCGGAAGCCAGATTGTAGAGGGTCTAGGAGAGAAAGTGTTGAGAAAATGGAGCAAGCGAGAGAGATACAAGACATTAAAGGAGTTTAGAGGCAAAAGGCAGGAGGGAGACAGGTCGATAGTTAGAAAGCCAGGTAGGGTCAAGCTTGCTGTTTTTGAGTAATGGTATGACTGTTGATGTTTTTGAAGGAGGATGGAAAGGTTCCAGAGCAGAGGGAGGGAGTTACAAATGTGTTGAGCATAGGGATTATAGTAGGAGCAAGAGATTTAGGAGATGGGAGGGCAATGGGGTCAAGAGGGCAAGTGGGTATAGAGGGAGAAGTGCGATCAACAGCGACACATCCTCCTCTGAGAAAGTGGAAAAAAGTCAAGGAAGGCAGGAGGAGAGTTAGGAAGAGGTGTAGGATGGGAAGAAGAAACAGAGGGGATGTTCGCCGTATGGATTCCACCTTTTCCTTAAAATAGTCAGCAAATCCTGAGCGGAGATGAGGAAGGAGAAGGCAGCTGAGGGTGGTTTGAGTAGAGTATCAAAGACAGAGAACAGTCGCGTGGGTTAGACTTGTGCATGTTGATTAGTGCAGAAAAGTAGGTCGTTTAGCTTGCGAGAGGGCAGAGTTGAAAGAGGATAGCATACATTTAGTGGAGGAAGTCTGCGAGAGGGTGAGACTTCCTCCAGAGGCGTTCAGAGGAACGGTGGAGAACGCAGCATGCGCGTGCGGGAATTTAGCCCGGGTCTAGGGTTAGAAGGGCGAGTGCGGCAGAGAGAAAGTGGGGCTGTAGATCAAGGAGGAGGACAAGACAGAGTTGTAGTTCCTGACCAGGTTGTCGGGGTCTGAGCAGAGCTGAGAGAGGAGAGGGAGGAGCGTAAGTGGACTCAAAGTCAGGTAAGTGAATAGAGCGCAGGTTTCTGCAGAACCGGGGTGTAGATGGAGGTGGAGAAGGGGAGAAGCGAGATAGAGAGAATGAGATGAGATGATGGTCAGAGAGAGGAAAAGAGGAAAAGGGGAAATGGAGGAAATCGGAGCGAGAGAAGTTCTTAGTGAAAACCAGGTCTAAGTAGTGGCCATCCTTGTGGTGGGTGCGGCTGCAGTCCACTGTTGAAGGCCAAAAGAAGAGGTTAGAGAAAGAAAGCGGGAAGCCCAAGGGAGAGAGGGGTCTCAATGTGGCAATTGAGAGTCACCAAGGAGAAGAACAGGGGAGTCTGAGGAGAGGAGAGAAAGAGAGCCAGGATCAAAGGTGAGAGAAAGGCAGAAGGGGGATGAGTAGAGGTAGGTGGGCGATAGATGACGCCACATGAACAGGGAGAGGAGAGAAAATCTGGACAGTGTGAGCCTCAAAGGAGGGAAAAGCAAGAGAGGGAGGAATAGGAGGGTTCGGTAACGACAGAGAGAGGAGAGCAGGAGCTCCACGCTCCACCCCTGCCATCAGGCGCAGAGTGTGGGAGAAGGAAAGGCCACTGTAGGAGAGGGCAGCTTCCAGAGCAGAGTCAGACTGAGTGAACCAGGTCTCAGTTATAGCAAAGGAAGCAGGGAGTGAGAGAGAAAAGAGTCATGCACAGAGAGGAACTTGTTAGAGAGGAGGAGCGAGCATTCCAAAGGGCACAGGAGAAAGGGAGAGAGGAGGGAGGGTGGCAGGGGATGGGTATGAGGTTGGAGGGGTTGACACCAGAAGGAGTAGAGGTTGCAGTTGGCAGGCGAGGACGAGCGCATGTAGGAATAAGACAGGGACCAGGATTGGGAGAAATATCCCCAGAGCAAGGAGGCGAAGCATGGATAGAAAGAGAATGTGTGAGGATGATGTAAGGGTGTTTTTTAGTGCAGGGGATATAGCTGTGTGGTGTCAGAGGACGCAGGTAAGAAAGGAGTTTGTGAACAGAGAAGTGGTGAAGGAAGGAGAGATGGAGATATATGAATTGAGAGAGACATACTGAGGCTGGTAAAAAGAAGTGCATAATTGAGAAGAAGTGAAGTCACTGCAAATATAAATGGTAAAGGCAGACATCCAGCAGTAATGATGCAGTCTGGATATTGATGATATCCTCCTTCCAGCGTAGTTCAAATGCAAGGAATCAGGGCCAGATGCGTGGGTGTCCACTTCTTCCTCACTTTTGAACTTCCTTTTAAACTTCAGTTGTTCAGTAGTCATGCACTTATAATGGGCCACTTGGATATGGGATATGGACTATACAGTAAGTAGAGTCTTTAACTTTGTGTTACGAGAATAATTGTATAGGAAGTTCCTGTATCAGCCTAAGATATTTCGATTAAGGAAAACAATCTGATTCCCAGGATTGGAGATTAAAACTGGGCCTCCCTTTTTAAATTATAAGGTTTAATAAAATAATTTAAATGTCATTACAATGGTTGCCAGACTGCCTTAGGTCCAGCCTTGCTGGAATATATATGGCTATTTTTTTTTTCTGGTTTTTGAGCCCTACCCATGAAAGATAAGGCTAGATAGGTAAGGTGTAGACTTCAATACAAATCATAAAAAATAATTAAGACGAATTGAGTGAAGCAATATCACAGGAATGGGTAACAACTATAATATTTATATGGAATGTTCCATAAAATAGGAATTTATTCCATAATGGGCAAATGAAGTTAAGGTGAATAGATGAAACCTTTGCTATTCCTAAATTGGAAGACAGTTGGGTTACTGACACAGCAATATCTGAATGTATGAGTCATAGAGAAAAAAACATTACGTTTAACAGCATTGCCCAGCATGGAGCCTAATCCTGCCAATTAACACCGTTGTAAAAGAATGAGGGTGGGGAGATTTCTCTCAGCAAAAGGATTCTATGGGAATTTTTGTAGGAATGTGGTTTTTTTTTTTTTGCCTGTGCATAAGACTTCACTTTGTACATCCCATAGTATTCGGTGTTAAAGAAACACAGGAAGACAAAATACAAAGCATTTGTTGACCAATTAGTTTGACATGTTGACTCTTGAACAAGTGGACGGCATTCAGCAAGTGAATAGTTGGCTGCAGGGGGGTTGCAGCGGTGTTAAATGTTTTAGCACAAGGAACTGCAACATAGTATTTCTTAGGTATTTATCCCTTTGAGGGACGAGGTGTTTGTGTCCCGAGTGCGGAAAAAGCATTGGAGTTTGGTATCAATGTTAAGCCACAATTACAATGAGAAAGGGGGCAGCTGTAAAAGCAGCACTGGGTGCAATCAGCAGTAAAGTAATCATGCAAGTGAGTTGTAAAGCAGGCACACCAAGAATTTAAATTTAGTGCATACATTATTATTATTATTTATTTATTTTCATTACACTGTGTTGTACACCTCTTTCACCGGCCAAAAATGATTGTTCACATCAAGGGGTATTGGTTATGGTAGGTGTGCTTAGCGTTCTCTTATTTACCTTTTTCTATGGCTGGCATTTGAGCAGGGTGGTATGGTAAGCAATAATAAGAGGGCACCAGGAACTTTTCTTATCTTATTTTACATAGACGGCAAAACAATTCTTCTTTGGGTGCTCATGTATGCATGGCCAAAGAGGCATATTGCGTTCCCTTGTTGTCACTATATGTGGCAGTCCATTGCCAAGCTGACACTGTTCTTTATCTACTGGGACCAATTGGCAGGGTTCCCCTTGCTTGAGGATCCACTCCTTGCAACCTAACAGAGCCTTTGGATCTTACCCACTAAGTGAGGGGGTATCTGGGAACCTCACTTCTTGCAGCTCCAATATGACAAGGTCCGTAATCCTATGGAGTACCTTGCCACTCTCCTTTGTGGGTAGAACACGACTCAGGCTCTATAGAAGGCCTTATTCTTTAAAAGTGACACTCCCTAATTGAAAAAAACTAAGGTGATCCTACTATAACACATATAGTTTCACATTACCAGGACTCTGCTATATGACAGTGAAATCCCCCATCTTGGTCTCCTCCTGGCACGTAACCTTGAATTCTAGATATGGATCTCTCATACTATCTTTAAGGATCCTAGATATTCAATATACACAGATAGATCGATATACACACACACACCAGAAAATTCGGGATTTAATGAGGGAATTCATGAGCCAATATCTAATGGTAGATGCCCCTTGGTTTAACCTTCCAAAGGAGGCATCTTTGGTAGCTTCCAATATTTTGGGGAGAAAACCCACCTCTTATGACATACCTGTTACTCTATGCAGCACCATAAAAGGGCTGAAACCATGGAGATCAATCTGAGAGTTCACAGCAAACTTAAATATGTATAGTTAAACTAGAGCCATCTATAAAATAATTATACAGTTATATGATTCCATGCTTATTTATTCTTTACCTTTTTTAGTGCAATCTAATTTTAACAAATAAATCTGTTAACAGGTGCCTCTGAAAAAACTGAAATTAAGAAATGTGAAATGCAAGACGTTTTTATTGAATTGTTCTATATGGAATATTAAAAGACCAATATCATTACAAAGGATTATATTACATGCCACAGCTGTTTATGTTTTCTAATATGAATGACAATAAAGAAATAGCTAGGATGAATAATGTGGAGAAAAATTGTCTGATTAAATAAGAATTAAATTACCAGCCTCACAAATGTCTTATACATGTCTAGGACCTGTAAATATGTTCAAAGGCGGTTGGTAGTCCTTTGTATTTATTAATTATTTAAAACCTTGAGGTTGTGTGGTGTGGTGTGTGTGTGTGTGTGGTGTGTGTGTTTGGTGTGTGTGTGTGTGTGTGTGTGTGTGGGTGTGTGTGTGTGTTGTGTGTGTGTGTATATATAATGTTATATATAATGTTATATAAAATGCACTATATTTAAATATTGATCTGATCGTAATTTGCATATTTTTAATACATTTGCATAACACAATAGAGAAGTGCAAAGCTTTTCGCATGAGTTTGCGAACCATGGCAAAATGAGCCCTTTGTTATTCACAGAAAACTTGAGCTCAGTCAGAGCACGGTGGGTGAAAATTCACCAAACATTTCACTTGTGATGTGAACTCCATCCAGAGCCTGAAATATGAGTTTCTCTGGAGGGAACTGCTTGGCGAATCTTTGTGAATTGGACTGGGCTGCGATTCATTAGCGAAACAGCGAATTGATGGCTGAAATTTTGATTTTTAAGAACCATTTTAGCACGTAAAAGTTCGCAAAACTGGTCACCCGGAACTAAATTTGGCCAAAAAGACGTGAAAAAGGTTTGCAAATACATTTTAGACAGTTTTGCACATCTCATACGTACATTTAGTCTGAACCTGTGGACTTCAATCTGTATCTTGTTTAATAAAAGGATTACGTATATTTTCTGGATCTTCTATGGCTTTATTATAGTGTAAATTAAATATATACTGTATCCCTACTGATTTACAAAAGAGTTCAATGTAACACCACAAGTGTTATCTTTAACAGCAGAATGCAACTGGAAATCATTAGACAATACCTGGTTCTGGGGTTGGCTCAGAACCTAGTAAATTTTTACACTGTGGTTCGCACATATCCAGAGTGGGCTGTGTGGTTATACGATACAATATATGTATTCCTGTGTCAACTTCAATCCCTTCCTTCCTGGTTTCTGCAGGGTATTGTATCTATAAGAACATGCCTGTGGCATTTACTGCCTGTTAAAATGTGAGTGTCTCCAGATGGACCTGTGGAACCAAGCCTTGAAAAGATTATGCTGGTCATCTGCAATTTTTACCTCTCATAAAACTATGTTCAAAGAGAACAGATGTGCCCAGACTACCAAATGATACAAAAGTCTGTGTGTGACATGTATATAATCTGTAAAGACTCATGGCTGCATTTTTGCCTCTCTTTATAGGAATGAATAGAAATAGCTGTGTTACTCCAGTTACGGTTAGTGCAGAGTAAATTGAGTTTCAGGTGAAACTTCCTTTATACATATTGTTATTCTAAGGAGATGCTTTGTTGTGGTATTGGAAACTTTTTCATACTGCCCTTCTTTCGTTGTTATGAAGTGTATCAGGGTCCCACCTTCTACTGACGGCTAACCCGGAGGATAACATTTTGTACATTTAGCTCTTACCTTCGACTGCGGCATCTCCCGGCATCCTCTGGCCCCCTCTTCGACATCTCCTGGCATCTTGCGCTGCAACTCCCGTCAATATGACTGTGCAGCGTTAATTGGCGCTGCATTGCCAACAATGGGACGCTATGTGACATCACAATGTTACAGGGTCTGTTGCCATGACAACGGGGCGCCTTATGGCGCCGAGGCGTCACGTGATGCCCGTGTCATGTAACACCTGATATCACGTAGCGTCCTGTTGTCATGGCAATGGGCGTTGTAGTGATGCTGTGACGTAATGTAGCGTTTCCATTGTCATGCGTTGTTGGCTCCATTAGACGCCGCAAAGCCATATTGTCATGAGATGTTGGGAGGAGCCGGGAGCGCCGCCGCTGTGCTGGCGATTTACAAGGTAAAACCGTATCCCAGAGTACGTTCCCGAAAACCCCTAGTCTCCGATTCAACCTGGAGTGGTGCCACAACCTCAGTGGCTCATTTATCAAAGGTGAAATTAAGGCCACAACATCGTTGTTTTGTCATAACTCTGCTGAAAAATACCTGCAGCATCTATGTATTTGTTTAGTTGCGCTGTTTCGGGTATGTCTGCATCTGTGTGCGATGATATGGGGAGGTAAGGAGCATGTGGAGGAGTTAGGGAGAGGTTACATTTGCATGTGTTAATAAGAAATGTGCGGCTTGCATTATTTCTTAATGGTTTTCTCCATCACCTAGGTGGCATTTTTTTTTTTTTTTTTAATACGTACATCGCATGCGCCAAATTGTAAAACAGTAGAAAGCTGCATAATAAATATGCTGCACTTTTAGGCAGAACAAATGCAAAAAAAAGCTGTGTGTGCTGAGCACGCGATAGTAAGTGAAACTTCTTTGACTTTTGTCACAGAAATTGTATTTGTTGGTGATGTTTTAATAAAATCAAAATACAATTTCAGTTACAAAACGCAAATAAATTTGACTTAGAATGCGCGTGCTCGGCACACATCCCATGTATTAGCTATTTGCACTAAGTGTGAATTCCGTGTGTGTATGTGTGTCAGTGTTGTGGGATGTCAGTCAGTCAGTCAGTCATGGTGTGTGTGTGTGGGATGTCAGTCAGTCAGTCAGTCAGTCAGTGTGTGTCAGTCAGTGTGTGTGTGTGTGTGTGTGTGTGTTCAGTCAGTTGTTGTGTGGTATGTGTGTCAGTCAAGTGTGTATGTGATTGTGTCGCGTGGGTATGTGTAAGTCAGTGTGTGTGTACAGTCAGTGTGTTGTGGGGGGTGTGGGTGGGTCAGAGTGGCGGGGGGGTGTGGGTGAGTCCAGTCAGTGTGCGGGGAGGGGGGGGGTGAGTCAGTCAGTGTGGCGGGGAGGGTGGGTCAGTCAGTCAGTGGTGGGGAGGTGTGGGTGAGCAGTCAGTGTGCGGAGGGGTGGGGGTCATGTCAGTCAGGTGCGAGGGGAGGTGGGGGGGTCGAGTCAGGAGGGTCGAGTGTGCGGGGAGGTGTGGGGGGTCAGTCAGTCAGTGTGCGGGGAGGGGTTGTGGGTGGGTCAGTCAGTCAGGTGCGGGGAAGTGTGGGGGTGGGGTCAGTTCAGTCAGGTGCGGGGAGGCTGTGTGGGGGTCAGTCAGCAGTGTGGGGGAGGTTGTGGGGGGTCATCAGTCAGTCAGTGTGCGGGGGAGGGTGGGGATGAGTCATAGTGTGCGGGGAGTGTGGGTGGGTCAGTCACAGTCAGTGTGCGGGGGAGTGTGTGGTGGGGTCAGTCAGTTCAGTGGGGGGTGTGGGGGTCAGGTCAGGGTGGGGGGGGGTGTGGGTGGGGTCAGTAGTGTGGGGGGGGGTGGTGGGGGGTCAGTCAGTGTGGAGGGGGTGGGTGTGGGGGGGTCAGTCAGTGTGTGGGGGGGGGGGGTGGGTGGGTCAGTAGTGTGTGGGGGGGGGGGGAGGTGGGGGTCCGTCAGTGTGTGGGGGGGGTGGGTGGGTGGTCAGTCAGTGTGTGGGGGTGGGTGGGTCCAGGTTCAGTGGTGTGGGGAGGGTGGGGTGGGTCAGTCAGTGTGTGGGGGGGGGGGTCAGCGCCGTGTGTGGGGGGGGGTAGTCTAGTCAGTGTGGGGGGGGGGTGGTGGGTCAGTCAGTGTGTGGGGAGGGGGTGGGTGGGGTCAGTCAGTGTGTGGGGGGGTGGGTGGGTCAGTCAGTGTGTGGGGGGGGGGGGGGGGGGTCAGTCAGTGTGTGGGGGGGGGGGGGTGGGTCAGTCAGTGGGGGGGGTTCAGTCAGTGGTGGGGGGGTGTTGGGTCAGTCAGGTGGGGGGGGGGGGGTGGGTGAGTCAGTGTGTGTGGGGGGGTGGGTGGGTCAGTCAGTGTGTGGGGGGGGGGTGGGTGGGGGTCAGTCAGTTGTGTGGGGGGGGGTCAGTCAGTGTGTGTGTGTGTCAGTCAGGTGGTATGTGTATGTGTGTGATGTGTGTTGTGTGTGTGTGTGTGTGTGTGGGTTTGTGTGTGTGTGTGTGTGTGTGTGTGTGTGTGTGTGTGTGTGTTGTGTGTGTGTGTGTGTGTGTGTGTATGTGAGTCAGTGTGTGTGTATGTGAGTCAGTGTGTGTGTATGTGTCAGGTGTATGTATGGTGTGTGTGTGTGTCCTGCCCCCCTCTCTCCTGACTCTCCCCAGCACACTTGTCCCCCCAGCCCCCAGCACACTGTCCTCCCCCAAGCACCCTATCCTTTCCCGCACCCAGACCCTTTCAGCAGTCCGCCCCCCCCCCCCATTCCTACCAGATCGCGGCACAGAGGAGATGGAGGCACAGTGTCGGCGGGGGGAGAGGGAGAAGCGCGTCATCGTCAGCTGGAGCCGACTCGGAGGATTTGATGGTGTGTGGGGGACGTGGGGGACGCAGGCACTATCACCCCCCTCTCCCCCGTTACCGGAGCAGGAGCAGTTCTATGCCCGGCCGGGGCATGCAACGGGGGAGAGGCCACAGGAGATCAGTGCTGCATGAGGCCCGGGGAGCGTGTGGGCTTCAGTGTCCCTGTGAGGAGAGTCAGGCGTCTCGAGCGTGCCATGATACCGGGACATCGCAGCATATCAATGGCGGGGGAATCAGCGGCGCCGTCACAACTGCGCATTGCGCGGATGGCAGCGGCGGCTATCGCCGCCGCATAGGGGGTGGGCTCGCGGGGGGGGGGGCGATTAGGAGCGGACGCCGGCGGCTATCGCCGCCGCATCTGATTGTGGAGCGGGTGTGATGTCAGTGTTGGGGTCGGGCTGAAGCCAGAACACAGCCGGCCCTCAACTGCCAGCACTGACGTCACATCCGTTTCTTTCTGTCTCCACAATTCTTTTGCCCCATCACGAATGAGGTGCCACTAGGAAGTTTCACCTCAAAAAAATTTATGTCAAATGAACAGCGCAGACCAAGTGTTGATCCATAGACCCCATGTCTTTCTGAAACAAGTACTAGTTCTGCTTTCTTGGCTAAATACAATTTCAGATTTTATATTATATATATATAATTTGGTCATGTATGTCCGGAGACTTCCTAGGTTCATTATAATTAACATTTCATATATGTAGTTGTTCACAATCTTTACAACATCACAATACCAAAAGCCCTCTCCCGCCTTAAACCTTCTCACTGACTGCCCCACACCTCTGGAATGCCCTTCCCTCAATACCCGACTAGCACCCTCTCATCCACCTTTAGACACACTTGCTTAAAGAACTATTTTATGAGTAGCAACGGCTACCCACCTTCTTTACTTACTATTCCATTACTGTGTCTTTCAAATCAAGCACTGAGACAACCTTCATTTAGAACGGATATCTTAGGTGAGATAGTGGTAACTGCTCAATTCCCTCTTTCTTATTAATGACAAATGCATTTTCTTGCCTTTGTTCATTCCTGAGACTGTATGATTATAGAGGTTTGTCTGTAATGTCATTTAAAAAAAAGATCGTTAGAGAAAAGAGGCCTTTTTTTGCCCTTAGCCATGATTGTAGTAAGTTGTAACAGACGTGCTCTCTACAAAACTGGGACCGGACGCGAGGCGGCTGAGGGGAGATGTGAATACACCAACCTAGACCACGAAGCCGGTCTGGATTGCGCCAGTTCGTAGTCAATCGTAGCCGGTTCAGGGTTGGGAGAAGGCAGGGTAATAAATGGACAAGCCGGGGTCAGAGTTGGAGACATCAGAAGTAGTCAATATCCAGGCTGGGGTTCGGCAACAGGCGCGTAGCAGTGAAGCGCGGGAGGGGATGGACTATGCGCGGGAGCGGGAGAGGCCATGATTAAGGTCTCTGCAAGGGGTGAATTGAATGCAGCAAGTATCAGGAACAAGGCAAGACTAGCACTGGGGGATTCAGTGCTCAGTACAGAAACCAGGAAGCAGACCTCTGCCAGGTCTCAGGAACAAGGCAAGGCTAAGCAAGGGAGCTTGTGCAAACACAGTTAGATCCAAGTCCAACTTGGTTTATGCTCAGCAATGAGGGGGGGAAGGGAGAACCCAGTATAAGAAAGGGCAGATAGCTGATCCACAGGACAGGGGATGTGGGAATTCCTCAAATGACAGACCAAGAGAGACAGGTGCAGTGATTGCAAGCACAGGTGAAGTGCTTGCAGATCCAAGGGGAGGTCTGTCTGAGAGCTCACCAACTCTGCAGGAGTGAGCTCCAGCCAAAACCAGGATGGATTATCAAGCAAGTATCTCCAGCCACTGTCAGTCATTCATGTTACGACTTTCTGTTTGTACAATAGGAGATCCCTCCCAGTCCAAGCAGAAGCAAAATAGCAACCGTGAGCAGTGGGGGGATTGGTTGTTTTTAAGTAAGAAGTTTCAAATGTTAGGCTAGAGATAGCCACAATGAATAAAATATTAAGGCAATATACAATACATGGCATTTACCCAACACTGCTTTGGTGGTGAAGTGTAGATGAAATACGTTATTTAGATGAGAAGGAAGGAAAAATTGGAAATTACAATACATATTGCTGAACCAAGTAAACAAAACCATAGTGTGGGGAAGTCCTTGTAAAAGATTATTCTAAATTAATACTTTCCACTTTATTGCTTAAGTTTTTCAATGTTAATATTCTAATGAAAGGTGAAATCATTTGGATTATGGGAAGAATGTCACAGTATTTATATCAAGCTTTGTAATATGACTAGTTATCTCATTTATTTTTTTCTAAGATATAGAGAGATAAATAAATCTCAATACTTTGTCTTGGGCACAATAAAACGTGGGAGATTAACAAGTTTGAAAGAAGGACAGGATATTCCGTTTGTCTTTAAAATGCACTTTTGGCAATGGAATAGCTAGCTAACCCACACTTATTTCCCTGGGTGGTGAAGTACCACCAAATTTTCAACAGAGAATAATAAACTGCAAATGTTGAAATGATATGGTAATAGGCAGAAAGGCAGATAATGTGAACAAAATAGACTGTGGGACTGAAATTACATCTCAACGAAAAATAAGGCTGTTGTATTTATGAGATACACAGACGAGATTCAGGACTTATTTATCAATTCTAAACCAAGCAAAAACATATTTTCTACCACTGCAGGAAAAATAATCCATATGGCATACCACAAGTGCATCTGAAAGCCACATTTACATTGAGACTGGTGTCCTGAAGAAGGTTGTGTCCAACATTGGTAAACCACCACATAGATGTGATCCTGCAATTAACCAAACAAATTAGATAGGGAGCACACAAGGACATGAAAACTATGGAGGAATTCACTAACTCAGGTATCGATCCCACTTACAGAAGGGGGGTTTGAAGCCTCGGGATAGAAAGAGGTAAGGGTTAAGAGGAATGGAGAAGCTTAGCGAGCGGTTTAAGAAGGCAAGGGAGGAAGGCACTCAACCTCTTTATTGTTGGAAGCCATAAGGATTCATCTGTTGACGAAGAGGTTTGCCCGCACATCTGCTGGGATCAGTGCTGGTGGAGGAGAACCTTGGGCCACTGTCGGAGTGGCAGATCCTGTTGGCCACCCGGGAGGGTTGTGTCTGGTTTGGTGCGGAGTGGTTGTGGGGCAATCCTGGACGCAGCTACCATGGCCGATAATCACCGCAGTGAAGGAAAGCCCAAAGGGACTGCAGAGGTAAATTTCCAGTGATGGGGCAAAACATTGTCCAAAAAGGAAGAAACTCCACGCGGTATGAAACGCTGATGATCGTATAAAGCTAGAATATAGAGTACGGGCGAACGAGCTACAAAAATAACTAAGGAGGAGGAAAGAGTGACCATAGCGTCGTGTGTCAGCCCCGCTGCGCTATTATCAATCTCAACACGACGCGAGGTTCTAAGCAGGGGGTTCTCGCACTCTCCGTTGCCCTTCAGCATATAGTGTGTGGCCTTGGCTTTGGTTCTCTCTTCTGAACAGCTACCATTCCCTAGCTCGTCACCCATCCGATTTCCATAAGCTCTTGACCCCCCCCCCACTCTACTATGTTAGGCGCTTTAAAAGTGAGGAGAAGAATGGAGTGTGAGATGCGGGATTTGATTGGAAGCCAGGAGAGGGTTTTCAGGAGGGGAGATGCTGAGACAGATCTAGGAAAGAGTAGAGTGATTCTGGCAGCAGCATTTAGAATAGATTGGAGGGGAGACAGGTGAGAGGCAGGAAGGCCGGACAGCAGGAGGTTACAGTAATCAAGACGGGAGAGAATGAGGGCCTGAGTCAGAGTTTTAGCAGTCGAGCAACAGAGGAAAGGGCGTATCTTTGTTATATTGCGGAGGAAAAAGCGACAAGTTTTAGAAATGTTTTGAATGTGAGGGGCGAATGTGAGATAGGAGTCGAGTGTGACCCCTAGGCAGCGTGCTTGGGCTACTGGGTGGATGATCGTAGTTCCAACAGTAATGTGGAAGGAGGTAGTAGGGCCAGGTTTGGGAGGAAGTATGAGGAGCTCTTTTTTAGCCATGTTGAGTTTAAGGCGACGGAGGGCCATCCAGGATGATATAGCAGAGAGACATTCAGAAACTTCGGTCTGTATAGCAGGTGTAAGGTCAGGTGTTGAAAAGTATATTTGTGTGTCGTCAGCATAGAGGTGATATTTAAACCCAAAATGTTTTAGGTCACTAGAGAGAGAGTGACAGAGAAAAGAGAAGAGGTCCCAGGACAGAGCCCTGGGTACCCCACAGAGAGATCAATAGAGAGGAGGAGGAGGTGTTAGCAGAAGAACATGAAAGTACGATGGGAGAGGTAGGATGAGATCCAGGATAGAGCTTTGTTCCGATACCAAGAGTATGAGAATGTGAGGAGAAGAGGGTGGTCCACGGTGTAAAATGCTGCAGAGAGGTCGAGTAATATGAGCAGAGTGTAATGACCTCTGTCTTTGGCAGCATGGAGGTCGTCAGTTATTTTAGTGAGGGCTGTTTCTGTGGAGTGAGCAGTGCGGAAGCCAGATTGTAGAGGGTCTAGGAGAGAATAGGTGTTGAGAAAATGGAGCAAGCGAGAGAATACAAGACATTCAAGGAGTTTAGAGGCAAAAGGCAGGAGGGAGACAGGTCGATAGTTAGAAAGACAGGTAGGGTCAAGCTTGCTGTTTTTGAGTAATGGTATGACTGTTGTATGTTTGAAGGAGGATGGAAAGGTTCCAGAGCAGAGGGAGGAGTTACAAATGTGTGTGAGCATAGGGATTATAGTAGGAGCAAGAGATTTTAGGAGATGGGAGGGAATGGGGTCAAGAGGGCAAGTGGTAGAGGGAGAAGTGGCGATCAACAGCGACACATCCTCCTCTGAGACAGTGGAAAAAGAGTCAAGGAAGGCAGGAGGAGAGTTAGGAAGAGGTGTAGGATGGGAAGAAGAAACAGAGGGGATGTTCTGCCGTATGGATTCCACCTTTTCCTTAAAATAGTCAGCAAAATCCTGAGCGGAGATGGAGGAAGGAGAGGCAGCTGAGGGTGGTTTGAGTAGAGTATCAAAGACAGAGAACAGTCGGCGTGGGTTAGACTTGTGCATGTTGATTAGTGCAGAAAAGTAGGCTTGTTTAGCTTGCGAGAGGGCAGAGTTGAAAGAGGATAGCATACATTTGTAGTGAAGGAAGTCTGCGAGAGTGTGAGACTTCCTCCAGAGGCGTTCAGAGGAACGAGTGGAGGAACGCAGCATGCGCGTGCGGGAATTTAGCCAGGGTCTAGGGTTAGAAGGGCGAGTGCGGCAGAGAGAAAGTGGGGCATGTAGATCAAGAGAGGAGGACAAGACAGAGTTGTAGTTCCTGACCAGGTTGTCGGGGTCTGTAGCAGAGCTGAGAGAGGAGAGGGAGGAGCGTAAAGTGGACTCAAAGTCAGGTAAGTGAATAGAGCGCAGGTTTCTGCAGAACCGGGGTGTAGATGGAGGTGGAGAAGGGGAGAAGCGAGATAGAGAGAATGAGATGAGATGATGGTCAGAGAGAGGAAAAGAGGAAAAGGGGAAATGGAGAAATCGGAGCGAGAGAAGTTCTTAGTGAAAACCAGGTCTAAGTAGTGGCCATCCTTGTGGGGTGCTGGCTGCAGTCCACTGTTGAAGGCCAAAAGAAGAGGTTAGAGAAAGAAAGCGGGAAGCCCAAGGGAGAGAGGGGTCATCAATGTGGCAATTGAAGTCACCAAGGAGAAGAACAGGGGAGTCTGAGGAGAGGAAGAAAGAGAGCCAGGATTCAAAGTGAGAGAGAAAGGCAGAAGGGGGATGAGTAGAGGTAGGTGGGCGATAGATGACCGCCACATGAACAGGGAGAGGAGAGAAAATCTGGACAGTGTGAGCCTCAAAGGAGGGAAAAGCAAGAGAGGGAGGAATAGGAAGGGTTCGGTAACGACAGAGAGAGGAGAGCAGGAGCTCCACGCCTCCACCCCTGCCATCAGTGCGCAGAGTGTGGGAGAAGGAAAGGCCACTGTAGGAGAGGGCAGCTTCCAGAGCAGAGTCAGACTGAGTGAACCAGGTCTCAGTTATAGCAAAGAGAAGCAGGGAGTGAGAGAGAAAGAAGTCATGCACAGAGAGGAACTTGTTAGAGAGGGAGCGAGCATTCCAAAGGGCACAGGAGAAAGGGAGAGAGGAGGGAGGGTGGCAGGGGATGGGTATGAGGTTGGAGGGGTTGACACCAGAAGGAGTAGAGGTTGCAGTTGGCAGGCGAGGACGAGCGCATGTAGGAATAAGACAGGGACCAGGATTGGGAGAAATATCCCCAGAAGCAAGGAGGCGAAGCATGGATAGAAAGAGAATGTGTGAGGATGATTTGTAAGGGTGTTTTTTAGTGCAGGGGATATAGCTGTGTGGTGTCAGAGGACGCAGGTAAGAAAGGAGTTCATGTGAACAGAGAAGTGGTGAAGGAAGGAGAGATGGAGATATATGAATTGAGTTAGAGACATACTGAGGCTGGTAAAAAGAAGTGCATAATTTGAGAAGAAGTGAAGTCACTGCAAATATAAATGGTAAAGGCAGCATCACAGCAGTAATGATGCAGTCTGGTATTGATGATATCCTCCTTTCCAGCGTAGTTCAAATGCAGGAATCAGGGCCAGATGGGGTGTCCACTTCTTCCTCACTTTTGAACTTCCTTTTAAACTTCAGTTGTTCAGTAGTCATGCCACTTATAATGGGCCACTTGGATATGGGATATGGACTATACAGTAAGTAAGAGTACTTTAACTTTGTGTTACGAGAATAATTGTATAGGAAGTTCCTGTATCAGCCTAAAGATATTTCGATTAAGGAAACAATCCTGATTCCCAGGATTGGAGATTAAAACTGGGCCTCCCTTTTTAAATTATAAGGTTTTAATAAAATAATTTAAATGTCATTACACATGGTTGCCAGACTGCCTTAGGTCCAGCCTTGCTGGAATATATATGGCTATTTTTTTTTTCTGTTTTTCTGAGCCCTACCCATGAAAGATAAGGCTAGATAGGTAAGGTGTAGACTTCAATACAAAATCATAAAAAATACATTAAGACGAATTTGAGTTGAAGCAATATCACAAGGAATTGGGTAACAACTATAATATTATTTATATGGAATGTTCCATAAAAATAGAATTTATTCATAATGGGCAATGAAGTTAAGGGGAATAGTGAAACCTTTGCTATTCCTAAATTGGAAGACAGTTGGGTTACTGACACAGCAATATCTTGAATGTATGAGTCATAGAGAAAAAAAAACATTACGTTTAACAGCATTGCCCAGCACTGGAGCCTAATCCTGCCAATTAACACCGTTGTAAAAGAATGAGGGTGGGGAGATTTCTCTCAGCAAAAGGATTCTATGGGAATTTTTGTAGGAATGTTGTTTTTTTTTTTTTTTTTGCCTGTGCATAAGACTTCACTTTGTACATCCCCATAGTATTCGGTGTATAAAGAAACACAAGGAAGACAAAATACAAAGCATTTGTTGACCAATTAGTTTGACATGTTGACTCTTGAACAAGTGGACAGGCATTCAGCAAGTGATAAGTTGGCTGCAGGGGGGTTGCAGCGGTGTTAAATGTTTTAGCACAAGGAACTGCAACATAGTATTTCTTAGGTATTTATCCCTTTGAGGGACGAGTGTTTGTGTCCCCGAGTGCGGAAAAAGCATTGGAGTTTTCGGTGTTATCAATGTTCAAGCCACAATTACAATGAGAAAGGGGCAGCTGTAAAAGCAGCACTGGGTGCAATCAGCAGTAAAGTAATCATGCAAGTGAGTGTAAAGCAGGCACACCAAGAATTTAAATTTAGTGCATACATTATTATTATTATTTATTTATTTTCATTTACCTGTGTAACACCTCTTTCACCGGCCAATAAATGATTGTCACATCAAGGTGTATTGGTTATGTGTAGGTGGTGCTTAGCGTTCTCTTATTTACCTTTTTCTCATGTTGCTGGCATTTGAGCAGGGCTGGTATGGTAAGCAATAATAGAGGGCACCAGGAACTTTTCTTTATCTTTATTTACATAGACGGCAAAACAATTTCTTCTTTGGGTGCTCATGTAGCATGGCCAAAGAGGCATATTGCGTTCCCCTTGTTGTCACTATATGTGGCAGTCCATTGCCAAGCTGACACTGTTCTTTATCTACTGGGACCAATTGGCAGGGTTCCCCCTTGCTTGAGGATCCACTCCTTGTCAACCTAACAGAGCTCTTTGGATTCTTACCCACTAAGTGAGGGGGTATCTGGGAACCTCACCTTCTTGCAGCTCCAATATGACAAGGTCCGTAATCCTATGGAGTACCTTGCCATCTCCTTTTGTGGGTAGAACACGACTCAGGGCTCTATAGAAGGGCCTTATTCTTTAAAAGTGACACTCCCCTAATTGAAAAATAACTAAGGTGATCCTACTATAACACATATAGTTTCACATTACCAGGACTCATGCTATATACAGTGAAATCCCCCATCTTGGTCTCCTCCTGGCACGTAACCTTGAATTCTAGATATGGATCTCTCTATATCTATCTTTAAGGATCCCTAGATATTCAATATACACAGATAGATCGATATACACACACACACCAGAAAATTCTGGGATTTAACTGAGGGAATTCATGAGCCAATATCTAATGGTAGATGCCCCTTGGTTTAACCTTCAAAAGGAGGCATCTTTGTAGCCTTCCAATATTTTGGGAGAAACCCACCTCTTATGACATACCTGTTACTCTATGCAGCACCATAAAAGGGCTGAAACCATGGAGATCAATCTGAGAGTTCACAGCAAACTTAAATATGTATAGTTAAACTAGAGCCATCTATAAAATAATTATACAGTTATATGATTCCATGCTTATTTATTCTTTACCTTTTATGTGCAATCTTAATTTTAACCAAATAAATCTTGTTAACAGGTGCCTCTGAAAAAACTGAAATTAAGAAATGTGAAATGCAAGACGTTTTTATTGAATTGTTCTATATGGAATATTAAAAGACCAATATCATTACAAAGGATTATATTACATGCCACTAGCTGTTTATGTTTTTCTAAATATGAATGACAATAAAAGAAATAGCTAGGATGAATAATGTGGAGAAAAATTGTCTGTATTAAATAAGAAATTATAATTACCAGCCTCACAAATGTCTTCATACCATGTCTCAGGACCTGTAATATATGTTTCAAAGGCGGTAGCTTCCTTTGTATTTATTAATTAATTTAACCCCTTGAGGTTGTGTGGTGTGGTGTGTGTGTGTGTGTTGGTGTGTCGTGTTTGGGGGTGTGGTGTGTTGTGTGTGTGTGTGTGTGTGTGTGTGTGTATATATAATGTTATATATAATGTTATATAAAATGCACTATATTTAAATATTGATCTGATCGTAATTTGCATATTTTTAATACATTTGCATAACATACTAGAGAAGTGCAAAGCTTTCGCATGAGTTTGCGAACCATGCAAAATGAGCCCTTTTGTATTCACAGAAAACATTGCGCTTCAGTCAGAGCACGGTGAAAATTCACCAAACATTTCACTTTGTGATGTGAACTCCCATCCAGAGCCTGAAATATGAGTTTCTCTGGAGAGGAGAACATGCTTGGCGAATCTTTTGTGAATTTGGACTGGGCTGCGATTCATTAGCGAAACAGCGAATTGATGGCTGAAATTTTGATTTAAGAACCATTTTAGCACGTAAAAGTTCTGCAAACTGGTTCACCCGGAACTAAATTTGGCCAAAAAGACGTGAAACGGTTTGCAAATACATTTTAGACAGTTTTGCACATCTCTATTACGTACATTTAGTCTGAACCTGTGGACTTCAATCTGTATCTTGTTTAATAAAAGGATTACGTATATTTTCTTGGATCTTCTATGGCTTTATTATAGTGTAAATTAAATATACTGTATCCATACTGATTTACAAAAGAGTTCAATGTAACACCACAAGTGTTATCTCTTAACAGCAGAATGCAACTGGAAATCATTATTACAATACCTGGTTCTGGGGTTGGCTCAGAAACCTAGTAAATCTTTTACACTGTGGTTCGCACATATCCAGAGTGGGCTGTGTGGTTATACGATACAATATATGGTATTCCTGTGTCAACTTCATCCCTTCCTTCCTGGCTTCTGCAGAGGTATTGTATCTATAAGACATGCCTGTGGCATTTTACTGCCTGTTAAAATGTGAGTGTCTCCAGATGGACCTGTGGAACCAAGCCTTGAAAAAGATTATGCTGTTCATCTGCAATTTTTTACCTCCTCATAAAACTATGTTCAAAGAGAACAGATTGTGCCCAGACTACCAAATGATACAAATAGTCTGTGTGTGACATGTATATCATCTGTAAAGACTCATGGCTGCATTTTTGCCTCTCTTTATAGGAATGAAATAGAAATAGCTGTGTTACTCCAGTTACGGTAGTGCAGAGTAAATGAGTTATTCAGGTGAAACTTCTCTTTATACATATTGTTATTCTAAGGAGATGCTTTGTTGTGGTATTGGAAACTTTTTTCATACTGCCCTTCTTTCGTTGTTATGAAGTGTAATCAGGGTCCCACCTTCTACTGACGGCTAACCCGGAGATAACATTTTGTACATTTAGCTCTTACCTTCGACTGCGGCATCTCCCGGCATCCTCTGGCCCCCTTCCGACATCCTCCTGGCATCTTTCGCTGCAACTCCCGTCAATATGACTGTGCAGCGTTAATTGGCGCTGCATTGCCATAACAATGGGACGCTATGTGACATCACAATGTTACACGGTGTCATGTTGCCATGACAACGGGGCGCCTTATGGCGCCGAGGCGTCACGTGATGCCACGTTGTCATGGTAACATCCTGATATCACGTAGCGTCCTGTTGTCATGGCAATGGGCGTTGTATGATGCTGTGACGTAATGTAGCGTTTCCATTGTCATGACGTTGTGGCTCCATTAGACGCCGCAAAGCCATATTGTCATGAGATGTTGGGAGGATGCCGGGAGACGCCGCTGCTGCCTGGCGATTTACAAGGTAAACCCGTATCCCAGAGATACGTTCCCGAAACCCCTAGTCTCCGATTCAAACCTGGAGTGGTGCCAACCCTCAGTGGCTCTATTTATCAAAGGTGAAATTAAGGCACAACATCGTTGTTTTGTCATAACTCTTGCTGAAAAATACCTGCAGCATCTATGTATTTGTTTTAGTTGCGCTGTTTTCGGGTATGTCTGCATCTGTGTGCGCTGATATGGGGAGGTAAGGAGCATGTGGAGGAGTTAGGGAGAGGTTACATTTGCATGTGTTAATTAAGAAATGTGCGGCTTGCATTATTTTTCTTAATGGTTTTCTCCATCACCTTTAAGGTGGCATCTTTTTTTTTTTTTTTTAATACGTACATCGCATGCGCCAAATTGTAAAACAGTAGAAAGCTGCATAATAAATATGCTGCACTTTTAGGCAGAACAAATGCAAAAAAAAAGCTGTGTGTGCTGAGCACGCGCATAGTAAGTGAAACTTCTTTGACTTTTGTCACAGAAATTGTATTTGTGTTGGTGATGTTTTAATTAAAAATCAAAATACAATTTCAGTTACAAAACGCAATAAATTTGACTTAGAATGCGCGTGCTCGGCAACATCCCATGTATTAGCTATTTGCACTAAGTGGATTATATCCTGTGTGTATGTGTGTCATGTGTGTGTGTGTATGTCAGTCAGTCAGTCAGTCATTGTGTGTGTGTGTGTGTATGTCAGTCAGTCAGTCAGTCAGTCAGGTGTGTGTCAGTCAGTGTGTGTGTGTGTGTGTGTGTGTGTCAGTCAGTGTGTGGTATGTGTGTCAGTCGTGTGTATGTGTATTTGTGTCAGTGTGTATGTGTAGTCAGGTGTGTGTCAGTCGTGTGTGGGGGGTGTGGGGGGTCAGAGTGGCGGGGGGGTGTGGGTGAGTCAGTCAGTGTGCGGGGAGGGGTGGGTGAGTCAGTCAGTGTGCGGGGAGGGTGGGTCAGTCAGTCAGTGTGTGGGGAGGTGTGGGTGAGTCAGTCAGTGTGCGGGGAGGGGTGGGTCAGTCAGTCAGTGTGCAGGGAGGTGTGGGTGGGTGTCGAGTGTACATGTGTGCGGGGAGGTGGGGTGGGTCAGTCAGTCAGTGTGGGGGAGGTGTGTGGGTGGGTCAGTCAGTCAGTGGGCGGGGAAGTGTGGGGGGGGGTCTCAGTCAGTCAGTGTGCGGGGAGTGTGGGTGGGTCAGTCAGACAGTGTGCGGGGAGGTGTGGGTGGGTCAGTCAGTCAGTCAGTGTGCGGGGAGGGGGGGGTGAGTCAGTCAGTGTGCGGGGAGGTGTGGGTGGGTCAGTCAGTCAGTGTGCGGGGAGGTGTGGGTGGGTCAGTCAGTCAGTGGGGGGTGTGGTCAGTCAGTGTGGGGGGGGGTGTGGGTGGGTCAGTCAGTGTGGGGGGGGGGTGGGTGGGTCAGTCAGTGGGGGGGGTGTGGGGGGGGGTCAGTCAGTGTGTGTGGGGGGGGGGTGGGTGGGTCAGTCAGTGTGTGTGGGGGGGGGAGGGGGTGGGTCAGTCAGTGTGTGGGGGGTGGGTGGGTCAGTCAGTGTGTGGGTGTGGGTGGGTCAGGTCGTAGTGGTGTGGGGGTGTGGGTGGGTCAGTCAGTGTTGGTGTGGGGGGGGGGGGTCAGTCAGTGTTGTGGGGGGGGGGTCAGTCAGTGTGTGGGGGGGGGTGGGGGTCGAGTCCAGTGTGTGGGGGGGGGTGGTTGGTCAGTCAGTGTGTGGGGGGGTGGGTGGGTCAGTCAGTGTGTGGGGGGGGGGGGGGGGGGGGGGGGGGGGTCAGTCAGTGTGTGGAGGGGTGGGTGGGTCAGTCAGTGTTGGGGGTTACAGTCAGTGTTGTGGGGGGGTGTTGGGTCAGTCAGTGTGTGGGGGGGGGGGGTTGGGTGAGTCAGTGATGTGGGGGGGGGGGGGGTCATCAGTGTGTGGGGGGGGGTGGGTGGGGTCAGTCAGTGTGTGGGGGGGGGTCAGTCAGTGTGTGTGTGTGTCAGTCAGTGTGTATGTGTGTGTGTGTGTTATGTGTTGTGTGTGTGTGTGTGTGTGTGTGTGTGTGTGTGTGTGTGTGTGTGTGTGTGTGTGTGTGTGTGTGTGTATGTGAGTCAGTGTGTGTGTATGTGAGTCAGTATGTGTGTATGTGTCAGTGTGTATGTATGTGTGTGTGTGTGTCCTGCCCCCCTCTCTCCTGACTCTCCCCAGCACACTTGTCCTCCCCCCAGCACACTTGTCCTCCCCCCAGCACCCTTATCCTTTCCCTGCACCCAGACCCTTTCAGCAGTCCGCCCCCCCCCCCCCATTCCTACCAGATCGCGGCACAGAGGAGATGGAGGCAGTGTCGGCGGGGGGAGAGGGAGAAGCGCGTCATCGTCAGCTGGAGCCGACTCGGAGGCTTCTGATGGTGCTGTGGGGGACGTGGGGGACGCAGCGCACTCATCACCCCCCTCCTCCCCCCCGTTACCGGAGCAGGAGCAGTTCTATGCCTCGGCCGGGGCATGCACCGGGAGGAGAGGCCACAGGAGATCAGTGCCTGCATAGAGCCCCGGGAGCAGTGTGGGCTTCAGTGTCCCTGTGAGGAGAGTCATGGCGTCTCGAGCGTCGCCATGACTACCGGGCATGCGCAGCATATCAATGGGCGGGGAATCAGCGGCGCCGTCACAACTGCGCATGCGCGGCATGGCAGCGGCGGCTATCGCCGCCGCATAGGGGGGTGGGGCTCGGGGGGGGGGGGGG